>JAUZNJ010041428.1:0-10038 GCA_034780135.1 Jordanella pulchra | reverse complement strand
ATCATTAATTAATAGAGATTTAGCACAGAGAGATCTGGTGTTTAAAAGAGCCAGTTTAAGTGACTTGGGGGCTGAAAGTTCTTCAGTCTGTGGTCAACAGTCAACAGCTTAAATGAAGGCGAGTTCCCCCTTTTTGTTTTTAAAAAGACATGTTTTATATCAAGAGAAGACAGTTTAAAAAAAAAACATAAGACGTCGGTATGATGGCTCCAA
Source organism: Jordanella pulchra (assembly GCA_034780135.1). Classification (NCBI taxonomy): domain Eukaryota; kingdom Metazoa; phylum Chordata; class Actinopteri; order Cyprinodontiformes; family Cyprinodontidae; genus Jordanella; species Jordanella pulchra. The sequence goes on along the minus strand of JAUZNJ010041428.1, from coordinate 9,825 downwards.
CAATCAGTTCAAGATTTCTTAATAGATGAGGCCCAGAAAGAAATTTGAGTCATGGAAAGGTTTTTGTTGTGTAATTATTCTATATCATATTTTGTGACTCAGCTATTTGAGACAAATTTTTGCACACCTTCATCTTGTATGACTTGTTCTAAAACTGAATTTTGGTGGAAATAACAAAAACATTATCAGTACCTTATTACCTTACACAGATAGTAATGTATTAGTTTCTAAGAAAAGGTAACTTGTAAAGCCAAACCTATTGACAGTAACTTGCCCATCACTGGTAACAATCCAGTGCTGATATTCTGAACAAGTCCAGGTTGCACCCCTATTTCAATCTCACTGTGTCCTTCTACTCAACTTAAGTGTGTTGGGGTCAAGTTTTCTGAAAACCCAATGGTCTTTTTTCTTCTTGTTGCCGCTTTCAGGACAACAGCATTTAGTCATCATTTTTTATTTAAGCTAAAGTTTTCTAAGAATCTCAATTTTAGATTTAAATTTGCTGTAAGCCACAGCTGTAATGCATTATAATAACATGCACATAGATCCAGCTGTAACAAAAGTAATTTTTTTGCAATGAATACATTTGACAAGATGGCCGCCTTTCAAATGTAACCAAAACCATGTTTTTTTGCAGAGAAGCTAAACTATAGTTCCTGCATAGTTTGCCTCACAGGTACATTACTAGAACTAATATATAAACAAAATAAGGCAGATAAAAGTAACAGTGCAACAGTCTTCCTCTCATGTGAAGCATTGTATGATACATGTAGTACCAGCTGATTTAAGGATTCGGAAGTTAGTAAAGATGCTGAGAAAGCTAACAGAGGTGCAAGACAAAGGAAAGCAACATATCTGTAAACAGGAAAGTCAAGAGTATGTCTGAGTAGCCATGTTTTTATATCAATAACTTAAACCACCAGGTTTGATAATATTCAATGTAGCAGAGTCTATCAAGTATTAAGATGAAGAGCCTAATAATGGCAGCATTATAAAAGACAAAAAGAAGAAGTTATGTTTTTACATGGTATAGAACATTTTCCAAAAATCACAATTCATGTACAGATTTTAGTTTGGCATTTAAATTGTTCTTTTTCATTTCTTTTAGTTATATATTAAGAATAGATTTTTTGCTTATTCTTGTGATTAAAAACACATTAGAAGATAGATCTTGAATGATCTCATAATTCCTGCATCTTTTAAAAAGATGCTAATCATGCAAGTGTAGAATTCAAATAGTAATAGAATATATAAGGAATACTACTTCCTTGAAGTCAGCCTATCTTTGCCAAACACCATCTAACCTTTGTTCTTATTCCTAAAGGCCACAGTCGCAGCCTTTGCAGCCAGCGAAGGTCACTCTCACCCTCGGGTGGTGGAGCTTCCCAAGACAGAGGAAGGGTTAGGCTTTAATGTGATGGGCGGCAAGGAGCAGAACTCACCTATTTACATCTCTCGCATCATTCCTGGAGGTGTGGCTGAAAGGCACGGTGGCCTAAAACGAGGGGATCAGCTGCTGTCTGTCAACGGCGTGGTAGGTCGGACCCTCCTTATGGTATCATGCTGGATAGGAAGAGGAGATGTTTTTATTAAACATTAAAACTGTCAGAAAACACCAATTAGGAGACACACTGTATCAAGGTCAAAATGCTGTGCATATCGCTGGTGGGAAAAAGAAACTCTTACTCACTAGAGAGTTCATTAAAACAGACTGTGACTGCCTCAGCCTTTATAATAACAAGGTATTTAAATGAAGGGAACATCAGCGATATTAAAATAGGCCTCCCTCTGTGACCCCATCCTGCAGAGTGTAGAAGGAGAACATCACGAGAAAGCTGTGGAGTTGCTGAAGGCGGCCAAAGACAGTGTGAAGCTCGTGGTTCGCTACACCCCCAAAGTGCTCGAGGAGATGGAGGCTCGTTTCGAGAAGCTCCGTACGGCCCGGCGGCGTCAGCAGCAGCAGCTCCTGATGCAGCAACAGCAGCAACAGAATCTGGCTGCTCAGCAAAATCACATGTCGTAGGTGAGGCGCTTCATTACTTTAAGGGTGAGGGGTGGGGGGTGGGGTGGGGCAGTTAGTGGGTGCTAACAGCACACCTGGTTTCCTTTCAGAGGTAAAGCATGATTTAGGGTCAGGGTGCAAACAGCTTTAATTGGCATTACAATGACCGGGGGGAGGGGTGCAAACCGCACAAAAAATTTAAGTTTGGTTTTGAAGGTTTTGAATACCCCCCCCCCATTGTTGTGTTTTTCTCTTTCAAATTTCCTCACTATTACATGACAGATTATTTGCATAAATTGTTCTCCATTACTTTACTCACCTTTGTGTTTCTGTGTTGGAGCATCAGTTTTTCTTAACACCTAAAACATTTTTACCCAATGCAAGTTTGTTTTCCAGAAAAATTACTTATGAGGGGCGTAAGAAGTGTTCTCCTGTGTCGTTTTCTCAGGATATCCGAGTTTGTTTTGTTTTGTTAGTGGTTTAGTTGTGCAGATGTCTGTAAAGAGGCAAAGTCTGTACAGGCAGTGAAAATTTTATGCTGTTAAATTTGAACATCAGGAGCAGCAGATTCCTGGAGCTGTTGCTGGTGTGAACTGTCCAGGCTTGTAAAGACAGTTTTTAAATCTGTTGGTAGCCAGTATTTTTATACACTGTTTTATTCGTTTATCTCATCCTCTTTCCAAAAAACAACTGGACCCAAAAAAAGCAAATACTTAAATCTTAGTGGGGTTTTCATTCTTTTTAACCAAGCAGCAGCCATGCTTTGTGCAAATGTTTCAACCTCCTGTTTTTCTGCCACGGATTTTCATGTTTTAGTTCATTCAGATTAAAACTCCTTACATGTGTGGCTAGAAGATAGCGGGCAAAATCCCTAGCAAAGGAATCCACAGCTTTTCAGTTTTTGGCATATTCTAGGATGCACAGGTTAAGTGTGAGATTCTGTCGACAGGAAAACCAGTAACCTAACCCTCTGTAGATTTGAACTTCATAGCCGAGCAACAAAAAAAGTCAAAAAGACATAAGTAGTCAGTTTTAAATATACCCCATGAAGGGACACGGCAGACCTATAGGAAGCTGCTCTGATCAAGTTAGACAGAATTGCATTGAACTTGGGAAAAAATAATGCTGCAAATACTCCTTTGCACACCATCCCACCAGTGATGCCCCATCCTAAGTATGTCCTCATTACAAACAAGGATGCTGGTCAGAGGGGAGGGGTTGTAGATGGAGCTAAATACTGAACAGTTTTGGAAGAAAATGCATTAAAGGAAGCAAAGAATTGGACTGAAATATCCGCAGGACAACAATCCTTTCACTTTATTACCACCATAAGCATACACTTAAGAGCTAGTTTATTGGAATTCAATCAAACTAGTGTAAACCTATAGACTATGTGAAATAGTTTAGCAGCTTTCACTGAAGTGAAGGTAACTTTTGCCCCCCAAAATAAATAAAGAAACCTTCAAAGTTCTTTGACGCCTCAAAAAACAGTCAGACAGAAACTGTCATGCAGGACATTTCTCTGCACAGCTAACTCCAATTTCTCAAGTTGTTTGTACAATATGCATGATATTCTGGGAGCAGGTAGACATCCTGGTTCTCCGTGGCCATTTCTATTTTAGATATTGAATCTCTGAAGCACATTTGTTTTTTGGAAACTTGGAAGGTGGTTTGGGAGCTTGGAACTTAGTGGAGTTGCGGATATTGATTTGAACAGAAATGCTTTTTTATCGACGGGGGGGGTCTGTGATCGAGTTTGAAGTCGTGGCTCTCAGCTTGTCTTTTTTTGTTGTTTTTTTGTGATCCACAGGTTGTTCCAGAAGAAGAAGAAGTAGAAACGCTGAGGGATGGATCGGGAAGATCAACCATATGCGTTGACGGTCCCACAGGAATCTCTCTGTAGTGGAGGAAATCAACAATAAGACTCTCTTGACCTCCTCAGTCTCCCTTCCAGTGAACCACCGCTACTGAGCAAAGAGAGAATTTGGTGTGAAACTGGTGCTTTGAAAAAAAAAAAAAAAAACATGCTAAGTTGTCTAGTTAACTTTGTACTCCCTTTTATAGTTTTCTGTTCCCCAGTTGTGGATTTTTAGAGCTCCTCTTCTTGTGTTCACCCTTGATCATTTTTCCAGTTTTCATTTTTAATCCTTCCACCCAGTATGCCATAGAGCTTCTGCCATTTCTCCATAGCCATCATTTGTAAAGTGGTGTTTCTATCAACTCCTCAATTCTGGTGCTTGTGTCTCATACGAATGATTTCTTTCTCTTCCCAGTTTTCGATAAACCGTTTTTTTTACCTTCTTTACTGTAGCAAGAACAGATTTTATATATTGTAGTTTTAGCAATAAAACATTCGGTTAAGTTCATAATTAAAACGTGTAGTCAATAGGTGATTAAAAACACAGTAAAGGAAATGGTGTCTCATTTACTGTAAGGCAGCTTCCAGGTTCAAATCCTCTGTACTGTTAGAAGTTGGTTGACTAGAAATATGTACAAATAAGGTGCAATATCTGAAAACAATTCATAAATCTATCTGAAAATCTTGGAAATGTGTAACGGATTTCAAACCTCTGTTCCCGACAGATAAACAGAATGTCATCTGATTTAAAGAATATGCTAGAATTATGCTTATTTTTTAGATTGTATATTAGATTAGAGTTTAAGCAAAGTTTTATCATTAAATATGTATTCTTTATTAAACATGCAGATTATTATTTGAAATATGTTTGTTGTGGAAAAGCGCATATATATGGATACGTTTTACCCTTTTGTTTTTAAACCAACAATCATGAGTGGGAAACAGAGTAGTTTTGACATTTAGTTTTTCGCCTTTTTAAAAACGTTTTTCTCATCAGAAAAGTATCTGGACTATAAAGCTAAAGTGATAATCTTTCTATAATCTCCTTTGCTGTCAAGTACTTCTTTGTTTTGTCTTTTTAGCTTTTTATCATTAAATTTGAACCCCTGCCCTGTTTTTTTCAGTTGCTGACATCCTTTTTTTGATCCCCTGACCATGTGATTTTCTGTCTCATGTTTAATTCCAAAATGAAACTTAAAATTTAAGTTTGTTTTTTTAAATTTGATAGGGAATGTCATTGCATTAATTTACACCGCTTTTTAAATTACTGCAATATTTCATTCAACTTAAGCTTTCAATTATTTATGAAGACCTTTTTCCAAGAGGTTGAATGTTAATATAATACTAATTGTTTAAAAAAACATTGGTTGCACAGATTTGAATTAAATCCTTATATTTTACATCCCCATTAATATTTGAAAATCCTTTAGCAGGTTACACCTCAGCCAAACTCCAGTAGGAATCAGCAGAGATCTCACTGTATATTTCACAGCTCTAATGAAATTCATTTGTGGGGTGTGTTTATATCGTTTTAAGTTGCATTATTATTATTTTTTATAAATGAACCAACTTTCAGATTTCTGAATTATAGAAAGCTTGATTTTTCCCAATAAACAGTGTCTAACTCTATAGTCTGGCTACTTATTAGAGGTCAGATTATGATGCCACCACCATGATTAATGGTTATGGGTTCTTTTTCCAAGTTTTATGCATGATCAAGACTCCTTAATAGACATATTGTTCTTATAGCAAGCTGGTTCAGTCTAAGTATTTCTGCCTTAATCATGGGTGGAAATTCAAGATGTAATCGTTCATTTTGGAAAAGGATTTCTTGTCTGATCCCCTTTTCATTAATGGATTTGAAACTGGTCTTTCTAGAGGTAGCAACACGTCTTACAGTGGTTCAGAGCTTTAGCCATTTCTGGATTGGTGTTTTTTACTGTTTCCAATTTGCTCTAACAGCTTTTACTAGAAAGAGCAGGCTAACAAACTGACGGACTGACCTTATCAAAGCATCCACTTTTTGAAACTCAGTTCTTCTACTTTAAATTTATTAAAAAGGTGTAGCTTTTAATATCATTCCACTCTGAAAAACAATAGTTAAAATAACTCAATGAAAGCTCACATATTAGAACATTAAAGAGAATATCAAGTCTTTGTAAACCTCTAAGATGAACAGCAGAACATGGATCAGAAATATGCCTTCATTAATAACACTCGGCTACATACAATAAAAGCATCCCCCAAAGCAGTGAGGTCTTCTGAAACCTTTTATCATTTGATGGTTTTTATATTTGACTTAAACATAAGTCCCCGAATAACTCCAAAAATATGAAAAGTTGGAAATAATTTTTGTATCTTTAGACCAGTTTTTCATAATTGATTTACACTTTAAAAAGGATGATAGTCGTGTATCATAAAGATGACAAAAAATACAACAAACTGTTAATATGCAATTGTGATACATACTATATTTGTATAAATAAATCTATGTCCTTGTGTACAGTGTACTGATTTGTGGTCTCTGACATCACACAAGTTTAAAAAATATCTAAATATTTAACAGTTTTTTTTAAATAAACAGAAAAGATCAACTGACTTTTCAGGTTTTGATTTTTCTATAACCTGAAAATACTAGATGAACTGTTACAAAACACAGATGTTATTAATGAACATAAAGGTTTAAAAGAGCTGCAAATGCTTCAACCATGAGCTTGAGTTTCCAGTCTGAACAGTTTTTGATCTTATCAAAATGTATGCAAGATGTACTGATGCTTACAGGACATGGAGCCAAGAAGAAACCTGATGAGAACATTTGTAAAATGAGGTACAAGTTGATTAAGCTGCACCTTGGACATCTGTGCTGCAGGCTAAATCCTAGCATTTAAGATGGATTGTACTGAACCAGTTGTCAAGGCAAATAAATGATCAAATAAGAAAGTTATAAAAGAAGAAGAAAATACTTTTAGTTTTTCATTTTACTAAAGCAAACATTTCTATCAGGTTAAACCTTTCCTGTCAGTTTTTATTATCGCAATTGTTTCTATGCCTAATGCCAGAATGATAACATTAAGTTTGTTATTTATTTATTTCCTTTTTTAAGTATAAAGCTACAGTGTTTCATTTTCAGCAACATCCAATGTTCAGATAAATGTATAAATAGTATTTTTAGTGAGTGTAGGATATAGATTCTAGATGTGCCTAATTTGCCGCAGTCACATTCAAGCGTTATGGTAATCTCTGCGGTCACTAGTTTGTCAGCTCTGAGCTGCCGTAGTGCAAAGTTTTTTAGTAAATCCCTGTAATGATTAAACACCGTAGCTTTAAAAGTTACCTTCCTTTGTAGTTGTTAGTATTGCTTCATAAAAATCATAACTTGGGTCGGTTGCTTTGGATTTACTTTCACAGGTTTTATCTCATTATTCCAGACAGAGCTGGTGAAAATAGATCACGTTTAAGGACCAATCGTTTTTAAGTCAGTCCAAATATTTTCAATGGTGCCTAGGCTAAACCAAGGCACCAACCTAATCGTCTACTTTTGCCATTTTTCGTTTTTTTAAATGCTTGGGGTCACTGACTATTTGGAACTGATTTCTGGAGATATTACTTTCTTTTTTCTATTTCATGTTCTCTCCTCCCTAATCAGTTTATTCTGTGAGGTGCAACACTGATACCTTATACTATAAAAAGCCAATGGTCCTCATTATTCCCAAAAAAGACTGCAGGAAACATCCCCAAACAATGACATCTTGGTTCCATAAAACAACAGTTTGCAAAGGCTCTCCAAAACGATAGTTTCTTCCTTGCTCTGTAGCCTTTATGCCCATGTCAGTACAGATGAATACCACATTTGAATAAGACTAATCGTTCTGGCATTGAGGACATTGAAACCATTCTGCCAATTCAACTTAAAAAAAATGTAAGATTTGGTCTGACTGAATGCTCAGGCAGTCAGTAAAAAAATAAACAAATCATCCTTTAATTCATTGAATATAAACAGCTTCAAGCTGCTGCCTTATCAGTGAGATCCTCAAATGTTTTTGCTGTTTCTTTCTCATTTATTGGTTCAGTGTTCCCACCAGGTATTAGAAAATATCTTAAGCAGCTCTCTGCTAGACACCATGGGTTAAATATGACTGGTCATGCCATTCACATGAAACACCTCACTCATGTGGTGTCACAGGGTACTGCAGTCATTCCCACTTTCACACAGTTCTTTTTTCTCTTACATTCAATAGATAACTTGAAAATGACAAAGGTTTCATTTTGTGAAGTCAGATTTAACTTCCCATTGAACCTTGGGAAGAGCCGATTCTTTAAGCTTCTTTACCTACATGGAAGTTATTGTAATGCAAGCCCCTGTTGGAAAGCTTCATAGCAGCAAAGGAGCCCTGTTTCACCGATTGTGTTCGCCTTCAGGCTCTGTTGCACTACATGTATCTGTACAAAAATGGAGAACAGAAATCTGCATTTGATGACAGAGAAATAAAAGCCTGACTGCTCAGGGAGGGAAGTCGATTTGAGGAGCTTTTGATTAGCTTAAACAGAACTCCAGTTGTAGTTTATTCAAAATGAAGCTGTCAAATAAAAAAAAAAAAAACATGAAAATAAAACTAACTACATTCAAAAAGGAACCACAGCAGCTTTTAAACTATTACCTGTTTAAGAATTACAATCATAATTTTTCTAAAATACATTTTACATGCATTTCCTTTGAATTTACTTGTTTCTGCTTTTATTAAGAAAAGTTTCTTTTTTATTAATTTTTGTCATATATACAAATTTGCTCTTTAAAAAAATAAAAAAAAATACTTTCCAAGTGTATGTGTCAGTTTTTGATTACAGACTGTTGGCTTTAAACTATTGTATAATTTAACTCTTTCAAACACATCTAATAATATAATGCGAAGAGTTTAAGAGGTCATATAATGGAATAGGACTTTACAGCTACTTTGCAGCAATTTCATATACCTGAGAGAGAATGTATGTTTAGATAATGTTGTAGATAATTTATTGTCAGGTCAGATCTCCCTTAAACTGCTACTGGATTTCAGAATTTAAAAGCACCTAAATTAAACCTACAAGCTATAGGAAAATAAAGTTGAAACCGGGAACCAAAATTTAAAAAAGGTAAGCAAACAGGCTCCAGAGAAAGAATAGCCTCTGCCTTTGTTTTAGGCTCAGGCCAAATCAGAATAACTTAAGCCAAGAAATGTTAAAACCTCATGCTTATTTAAAAATAACTTTAAATTTGCTTCTTCTGCCTAAATGTAATGTTAATCTCTTAGAGTAGCTCAGTCAGAGCCCTATTGACAGAGATAAAGATTAGGGCTGTGGTAGTACGCCTGCTAACCTCACAGACTTGGAGGTCATTACAAAAGATAAATGGTCTAAAAAAACAACAACCAAAAAAACAGTAGAAACAAGTTTAAACTTAACTGTGCATCTTTTCAGCCATTATCCATCAGATCACAGCTGTCATACTCCAGTCTTCAAGGGTCGACATACAGAGTCTTGCTAATGACGTTATGGGATGCAGGTGTGTTGAAGCAGAGATGCGTTCAGAAGTAACAGAAAACTGACCTTCAAAGACTCACCTGTGAAAGCTGTAAATAACAGCACAGCTCTGTATTGTTTTCCTGTTAAGATTGTATTAAACCCTAAAGCCATGCTTCTCTGCAGTACTTTATCTGATCGGAGAAGTGGAGATAAAAAAAAAAAGAAATACCCCTAAGTTCAATTACAGTTATTCAGTGGAGAAAAAAAACTTTTTTTTTCTTAATTATAATCTTATTTCTTTTATTGGCAATTCTTAACTGCTCAGAGGATCTAGTTTTCAAACCATAATGAATTACTTATATATGTATGTATATATATATATATATATATATATATATATATATAGGTGCGTGTGTGTGTGTGACAAAGAAATTAACACTGGAAAAGACATGAATAAATAAAATCT
>JAUZNJ010041427.1:0-33985 GCA_034780135.1 Jordanella pulchra | reverse complement strand
ATTTTTTCCCTTTCAACCATGCCTGCTATCAGCAGTAAAATGTTGTTTCACTTGATGAATTTCCTTCAGAAAATATTGCACTATATGTACTTAAACTTCATGGGTGCCAATAAGGGTGAGCAGGACTGTACAAAAAAGGAGACCGTAAAAAATGGCGCATATCTTTCTATTTCCAGGCCACAGTGCGTCTGATGAGGGTTGTCATCTGCGCTGTATGTTGGCTCATAAACTTTTAATAAATGTTGGGGAGTTTTACCCCTCTCCATTTCCAAATCAACTCCTTACGGATAGAAATGGGTGGAGAGTCCGGGGAAACAGGATAGATGGAACATGTATTTGGAGAATACTGCTGGTGCACTGAGCAAGGTTAGGGTTGAAACTTCATCCCTGTCTAAATATTATCTCAGGCAGCAGCCTCCTGCAGCAGCCAGAAGAGAGAGAAGAGCCATTGATTCCAGATATACTCCCTAAACTGCATCTCATCCTCCTCCTTCTCTTTATCTTTTCCGCCTTTGGGATACAAATCGGACACATCTCATGCTGAATTACACTCATGCAGGTCTTGGAAATTCAAACATGTACTTTGGTTCCTGTATTTAAAACACAACCAAGTGCTACGAAACGGGGGCCACAGAAAGGACAAACCAAACTAGCATTTTCTAGATTGGGAGCAATGTTTTTTTTTCAGTTCTTAATTTGGGTCTATTGCTTCTTTTTATTTATTTATTTATTTTTTTACAAATTATAATACATTTTTGTATTTATTTATTTTAAGAGAATTATTTTAAAATAAACTATAACATAAACAAAAAAAAATTTTTTCATTAAAAATAGAAAAAGTTAACAGATTATCTAAAATGTAATGAATTTTACAAAAACATCAAATATTTATCCTTTTTTTTCCACATTTCTGCCAATTTCTTCCCTCATATATAACTTGTTCTTTGCAGCATAAACATAACAACAAAAACAACAAAACACTCTTTATTTGCAGTTGCAAGATGATGCTTTAAAAGCTACTTTCACTGGGAGGGTTTGTGTGCTGCATTTCATTATGAGCCAACAAGATTCGTATTGTATAAATTTGTGGTTTAAGGGTTCATGGCTTCGCCGTCCATCAGGATGCTAAATGCTGAGTATAGACGCTCATCCTAAACGGCAGCTTTAATTATTATTATCGGGGGCGGAGGAAATATAATGAGGTTGGGCGTGCCTTCAGGGAAGCTCTGTATTATGCAGGTAATTACCATATTCAGTAATTATAAATAATGCGGTTTTGCATATTCAGTAATTAACTCACGTTGCAAGTTCATATAAAAACGGATTAATTTCATTATGTATCTGTGTGTGTGTGTGTGTGTGTGTTAATTTAGTGTCTATTGGAAGACGTGTGCAAGATCCACTAGCTGAACTGGTGAAGATTGATCCCAAACACATTGGCATTGGAACCTATCAGGTACTTTCTTATTTATCTATCTTTTTTAATGTTGACCATTTTTAGAAGAAAAAACAGACATTGGATTAGACCTAACTTCTGTTTTTGCTAATGTCCTTCCAATCACACAAGTCTTTGTTGTTAAGAATGTTTTCTTGACAAAGGCTTCTATATTTGTTGCAGGTTTTGCAGATGTAAAAGTTTTTACTCTGGTTAGATTCCAAAAGAAAATGGAACAGGTTTCAAAGTAGAAATGTGAGAAGAGTTGTAGAAATAAGTTGGACAAATAACAAAAGAAACCCTTCTAAACACTTCGATGAAAGTAGGAGGCAATCAGAGACGACATGAAACTCAGGCGAGGGATGTACAGATAAATGGTACCAAGGATGATTGACTAAATTATAAGAGTTCAGCCATTAATCACAAATGAATCTTTATTTTTTTTGTCATTAGGTGTTCTAGGATTTTATGAGCTTAAAACAAGACTAAAGCTGATTTTGTAGTTTGTGAATGTGTTGCATATAAACTCTTTCTGCACCTGTTGCACCTCAAGAACTATTAATTTATTGGCATTCTTCATTTGAGGTAAGTAGCTGAAAAGAAATATACAAAAGAATGCAAATAATACACCTCCCAGCTTAAAACAATAATTTATTTCAAGATTGAAATGACAGATGAAACCATCAATAATTAATTTAAGTGTATTTGATATGAAGCTAAGAGGTCATGAAAGCGAATGTTAAGCTTAACACATTTTCTTCTTCAGCAGGTTACATGTTAAATGTGTTGAAATCCTGTTATTGAGGATGTGAAGCTAATTTAATCATTGAGCTATGATGCGAGAGAAGAGTTTATTTGCTGCAAGGCTGAGTGACAGCAGAGCTCTTTTAAAGATGAAAACACACTGGGTTTCATTTAAACAACGAGAGAGTGAAGGATCAATTATGAAACTGGAATATACAGATTTGACTATTATTTTTGTGTTTTTTTTTTATTTTTAGTGAATGTGCTATCTAATAATTTTTTTAGGAAAATAAATCGGAGCCACTAATTGGTGGCACTTTTTGCCAGATCCTAAATTGTGTTTATTGTTCAGAAATCCAATGGTTACTTAGGCAGTTTTCAAGTGATGTGTTTTGATTGTGCATCTGTAATTCAAACAAAAAAAAAAAAACCCTAAACCTTACCACTAAATCTATTAATAATATTCCCTCTAACTATTTGGGGTCTATAAACATATTAGCTAACAGCTTGCATCATGATTTATTCTTTTGAGTTTTTTCGATAAGGGTAGGGATATGTGCTTTAATGTATTAAACAAATAATCTCTTTTAATTTTTGAAAAGCCCTTTATTTTTGAAAACTGTCTGAATTGGTCAAGACCACAATTGGCTGGTCAGGCCTCAAGGAAAAAAAGGCTGTTTGGTGCAGCTCTATATTTGCGATGCGCTGGACTTGAAAAGCCAGACACAAGAGAGAAAATAGAAATGAGGGTTCCGAAAAGACAGCAGATGGGGACAAATGTCAAAGGTACAGGAAGGAGCGGAAAAAAGCCAAGACAGACATTTGAGAGTGAAAGGAGCAGGTCAGGTTGTGCAGCTGCTTGTGTGCATGTGTGTGTTAGCCAGAGTGTTAGGTCACAGGTCCTCGTCTCTCATCACGTTCTGCCTGGCTCTCTTGGGTGCCCACAGTTCTGCACTTTTCGTTCTCAGATCATGTGACTGGGTCAACAAATGATAATATAACAGAGTAAATAAGCTCCTGGTGCTGACAGATATAAGATGGGACATCACTTTAACCTGCATGTGAGCTCCCACAAATACACTCTGGCTTTTCTTCATTTTTCCTCCGTTTCCCCTCATAATTAGCTGGTAAGAATCAATGCACTGACTGAAATGCATGTGTGGTATACAAGTCTCTCTTTTTTTTGTAAGAGTGTGAAAAAAAATGAGCTCATGCCTACATTTTCTTTTGTACGATCGGTGCCGTTTTGAGGTTTCTTAAAGTTTATTTCTCCTAGACCCTGAAAGCATAAGGGCAGATGTAACTCTAGACAGCTGGCACAGCATGCGCTCCCTTTCTCCTTAACTCTGCTGAGCGAGTGAGTGACAGCTTTGAGAGAAAGGCGGAAATGAGCTGTGAGCCAAAAAAGTGAAGCCCATTAAATTCAGATTGGGTGTAAGGATTGGTCTGGGAACATTATTTGCACTACAGCACCCCTGGTTTAAAGGTCTCACTGGGTATAAAAGGTCTTATATGGCATGTTTAAATCTACTTAATATTCATTTTTAGAGAACAATGCATTTATAGTCTGGTTAACAAGTAGGACAGTTAAACTGTCACATTTCAAGCGTTTTTTCCCCCTGTATTTTGATGAATGGATTAGCTCTTAAAACACGTCTTTGTCACCTGCTTCTTGCGGTTGCTGTGCTTGGTTAACAGTTGGACAATCCCTACAGAGGCGGAACTAATTGCTACTGAAAAAAAAAAGCAGACAAGCACACACTGCTGTGTATGAAAACATCACCTACCAGCCGGATATTAAAGAAACTGTCAGTCATCTCTCATAGACTTAAGATTTGTTTTTTAAATATTTCTCTCCTGATGAATTCTGGTTTTGAGATCAAACTTAATTGCTGATGTTCATTGCTGATCGATTCAAAATGTATTCAAAATGTTGAACTAAAGGAAATCAAAAGCAAAACTAAACTTTTTAGATAAGATTTTAGTAAGGTATATGTAATTAGATAACATACAAACTGATTTTTTGTCAATTAAATTTATAAAATGAAGTAGGGAAACTTGAAAAAAACAACAAGTTGTAGTATTGCATATATTATACAAAAGTGGAAAGATTAAATTATATAAAAAATGTAAACTATTGATCTTTTGAAAGAAGATACAGACAAATACTTTTGTTTTAAGTGAATTACGGTTTGTGTAGCAGTGAAATAATACATGAGGATAATGCATGAATTTAACACTCTTGAAGTGAAAGTTATCCAACATAATTACTGGAATACACCTCTAGTTTGAGCACGAGATGTAAGAGATAAAACAGAAGATAAAACTTGACTCAAACAACTTATAATTTGCCTACACAGGTCTTCCCTGCGTTAGTTACAAATTTGTTCCCAAATTGTATCAAATCTGTAAAAAAAAACACTGACCTCTGCCAGATCTCCAGGGCCAAATTGCACCATATATTTATTGAATTTTTTAAAATCTAAGTTGTGCCAGTGATGTCACTTATGAAACAAGGCCACTTATTCCATCCTGTATGGGCGCATACCATCATTCAGTCTTGAATGGCAGTGCCTGGAGGGGAGACAGGAGCAAACATAGCAGAAGCAAAAAGAAGAGTGAGAAATGGAGGCTTAAAGTGAATGATGGTTCCTGCTTTGACTTACTGAAGCGTGGGAAAAAAATAACAAGATCTATAGAGATCAGTTACAGAGACTCACAAATGCATCCTGGTATTATTTTAATTATTTCCTTGTGATATGTCTTGATATGATTAGAATATGTTTTATTATTGTCAGTCTCATTTTAATGAATCATCTATTTGTGTTTGCTTTATAATTATTTTACATACATTGACACCTTGAGCTTATACACGGAACAGCTGTATTCCTACCAGACTAGTTTTCCTGTTGTTGACAGATAACATTGACTGTTTATTGAAATTTATTTGCCTTTTAACTATTTATTAAAATAACATTTCTGCCCAGCAGATTTAAACACACCTGTTTATTTTGATTTAGTATGATTTGGTATTAGTAAAGGTTAAGTTTTATACCAAAGCTGTATACTATATGTTTTAACTTATTGTGTAATATATACCCTATACAGTACTCCAATTAAGTCCCTAAGTTTCTGTGGATCCTTTGTTGTTCGGTAGGTTTGTGCTAACAAATGGTGAAATACCTTTCATTAATTATCAGGAGAAAGAGATATGCTCGGGATGAGATGGTTTTATGTTTTTTTTTAACACCTGTCAGCAATACCTAAAGGCGGTATTTCATACTTCCTGCAAAGCAGTCGACTAGACGTGTGCATGCACGCATGCATACGTGCACCAACAGACAACATCCTGGTCTTCAGACATACATGCCTAAAATAGTCTGAACTGTGCTTTTCTTAGGGACTTCACACAGGCCACAAGCAAGTTGTCAGTCAAGGAGAACATGAACGCCGGATGACCCCTGTGAGAGCAGCTTAGGTCGTTCTCAGTGCGTGTCGTTTGTTCTCAGGTTAATTCTGAAAAAGAAGAGACTAAGCAGTTTCACTGCACAATGTCACAGATACACAAAGTGAAAGCATTTCAAATGAATACATACTAATTATGTTTGTTTTGTAGTTGCAAAAATGAATATAGATTTGCAGATAGAGGAATAACAAATTTTTTGACAGGCAGCATGACACCTCATGGTAGTTTGCCGTTACCCATAGTAGCTTTGTTCTGATGTAAATCACAGTTTATATGATGTATTAGGAAGTGTGTGACGGTGGATCAGGAGGTAGAGGCTCATCCTGTAAGCAGTGCAACAAAGTTTAGAGGATCCGCTCTCTGTCTGTGTCTTTGGGCAAGACACTTTTCCCCTATTTGCCTGCTCTTGGTGTTCAGAGGGCCTGAAGACACCGATTGTATGAAAGCCTTTCCTCTGTCCGTCTGTCCAGCAGAAGCTAGACTGTAATGTAGCTCACAACCATCTACTTGTATGTAGTGTGAAGTACTTTAGAGTCTTTGAACTTGATAAAAGCCATTTTCCTTTTAACACTTGTATGTTTCTGAGGCAGCAAAGATTAGGTCTGGTTTTAAAAAAATAACGCCATATACTTACAGCACATAGTTGTTGGAGGAAGCACTGCTCTAGAATTGCTCTGGTGTGTGAACCGCTCTGGGGTTTTGGATAAACTCTGTGTGAGACCAAAAGTTTTAACCACGGCAGTATTTCTGGTAAGTTCTAGGGTCTAAAGTGTGTGTTCAAGCCTTGCTGATCTGCTCCAGAATCCAAACTCTTGCACGGTAAAATGTGTTCCAAATGTTTGCTATGAAAGCGCTGTCTTGACATAAAAGAGCTTTGGCATCTTAAATGTTGAAGTCATGACTACAATTTGAAAAAATACTAAATTAAAATGGCTAATTTGGCAGAGTTGGTTTCCTTTATCTCTTGAAAGGACTGATTAGCAAAGTTTAGTTTTGCTGGTTAGAAAGGCCTCTGAAATAGTATGTTTTTGAGCAAAGACTTTTAAATGTAATGCAAAGTACCAAATATGTCAAATCAAAAACTGAAACACATAATGAAAAACTTAAAGCATGACCGTGGAGGGCTCATTATTTTGGCTTGTTCTGCTGCCACAGAACAGCAGTCTTGCTGTTTACAAATCAAATCAGTTATTAGATAAATCCTTTTTTCACCATGTTGTTATCAAATGTTAAATGAAAAGTTTCACATGTCAATACAACTATTTTTTAATAAGCATTCATAGTAAATGTTGGTTACCTTATACGAGATAGGAAAATTTAGCTTTTTTTTAAGTTAGAAATATATTTTTCCACACAAACGGAGTTCTCTCCTCAAATTTCAATTTGAAACTCATATTCAGAGTGAACCTGACTCCTCAGGATACAACATTCAAAGTTTGTCTAATGATTTCTGAACCCAGCTTTCCGTATTTCCCTTCAAGCAGACTGATTTGCAAGACAAGGAAATAAATTCCTCATGTCGCTGGGTTGGATGCAATGGAAAGACATATAATGAAATGTGATCCTCAGGTTTGAAATCATTTTTACATTTAAACCTCCATCATTACTTCCTTTAGGCTCTTTGCTTATATGGTCATTCTGGCTCCAGACATTTTCTATTTTTTAGCTCTTGGTGACAAGATTCTTCGTTTTTTTAGTCAGCCGTCAGACTCACGACTTCTGCCATCTTTGTCAGTCAACACCTCAGCTTTTAGCAGTTACTTTTGCACCCTTTTTTCCCTCTCGAGTTTCTTTTCTGTGTAAGTGGTGGCTTTAAACATGCCTCATGTGAGGAAACCTACCACAGAAAAAGGACATTGACATTTTTAAGCTTTTCAGGGAAATAAAGAGAAAGTGAAAAGTTTGTTTTGGTTTTCTGTCCTTCTCTCTGCTTTTTTTTTTTTTTTACCTTCCATGCCCTTTCCTCTGTCTCTGATTGACATGTGGTAACTCCGCAGAGTTTTAACACTTGTGGTGCAGACAGAAGCACTTTGTTGAAGTGTATTGGTAAGCTGACTTGAGCTTGTTTTTGGGCCAATGCAAACATGACCTTCGCATAGGGATCCAATCCATTGGTTCTGGATAAGTTTGAGGTTTAGGCTGTGACAGGTGGAACCAAATAGTGCTTTCTAAATCTATCTTATCAGTTTCAAGATCACCTTCTTTGCCTTCAACTTAAGAAAACTGCAAAAAACAAAAAGAAAAGCCAACATCTGTAAGACATACAAAACAAGATGAATTGAGTTGGTACATGCACAGATACGATATAACTCAGACATTTCAAATTAGAGAAAAAATATTGTAAAGCTGGTTTCAGGCACAATTTTCTACTTTTGATTTCGGATCATCTTGGTCTGTCCTTTGAAATCCCTCTCTCCTTTTTTAGTTATATTACATTATTTTACATTTACAGAATGGATTTATATCTTACTCTTAAATAGCGAAAAAGTTCAGGGTCAGTTCATGTTAAGGATGCTGTTCTGCCCTGCTGTCAAACCCTGTGCAGAATCTGGAAGCTTTTCCTTTGTTGTTTTCCTGTTTTTATCTCTTTTCAGTCAGTTTTGATCAGCTTCCAATTAGCCAATGAAGAAAGCAACCCCACAGCTTGACGCTGCAATAAGCAGGTTTAATTTTATAGTTTTTTTAGGGGGTCACTGTTAAAAATTTTATTTACAAAGTGTTAAAATTAGATAGAGGTTATTGAAAGTCCTACAAGGTAATGTAGTCAATGCATTATATATAATATCCATAATTAGATTAGTATTTACATAATTACTTCTCCTAAAGGGAATGAATTAAGGGACTTAAATTGGAATAAAGCATAATGCTGCGGTTTCTTCTCCTTCCTGTTTCCTTTATCTTTCTCATAAAGGAAATGAAAATAAATTATGGTGTGGCCACATTTTTTACTAAGCTTCTGCCTGCAATTATTCTCAGGTATGTACAAAGATGCATTTACAGCTCTGTGCTGTTAGATAACCTTTCCTTATTCGGTTTCATTCAGTAGCATAATAAGAAGACATTCACAGAAGTTTGAATCTCTCAGTCACACTTAAAAAGTTCTCGTGTGAAAAGTTTTGTCAGTGTGGAATTACAGCTGATTTCCTCCTAACTATTTCCTATTATGACCGTTTTCTGTCTTTATGTCCTCATCAGGAAGTCACAAATCACTCTACGTTTATGGGACCTCTCCCTTGTTTGAAAAGATTTCTCTTCTATCTTCTAAATGCCTTGGGCTACTGCAGCTCAACATTTATTTTAATAACCAGACTGTGAGTTACTAAAGGAGGTATTTGGTTGGATTCAAGTGACAACTCAAATATTGTCTTTGTTAATTGTATCTTGGCTCCTGTTGAAATATGTATAAACTTCCTTATTCTCGTCAATATTTTTTATTGCATCTCAAGAACTGTTTCATGACATTATTTATTGCATACATCTTCTTTAACAGAGGATTGCTTTGCATTGTGTTGGACATTTGCATTAATGGTATTTATTTACAGAGGTCAACAAATGTTTAGCTTATTTTTATTTGAACTAGTTCAGGAGAGCTTTGGAATAAAAAAAAGTTACTACTGACAAAGGAAGGATTTATGCAGGTGCCACATCACAAGGCCATTGTATGTCATTGTAGGTGGAGTGTCACATGTTAGGTAACCTTTTAGCATTTCAAAGCCCTGTTTGCAGGGTTGTACCTAAGCTTTGTCTATGTCCATCCAAATATATCCTAAACTACCCTTCAACTCTAGCTTGAATAGAAGTTTTATATCTTGAAAAGATCTAACATGTCGCTGTCATTCCACTGTCGTTGCTATGCTTGGGCCAGATCTGAACATTCCCACTGACCTGATTACTTGACGCCCAAGGAATCTGATTTGGGTCACAGTTGTCTGCAATAGGAACCCCAGAACATGAGTTTGTACAATATGCAATGTTTAAAATGAAGCTGGAGTTTTTGTATTTTATTTACTGAAAGAAAAGGAACTATGTACCACTCCTGCCTTTGAGTTTGTGACAAGGACTTACATTGGTATGAAATAATAAAAAATATGTGACCCTTGAAGAATTAACTGAGTTGGATCTATAAATAAATCACATACAATCTTAAAACCCAGCGTCACTCTGACGAGTTACACGTGTACTACCATCCCTGTTTGTCCCCATCTGTCATTTCCATTGCTGCCTGAGTAGGGCTGTGCTTGTGTTGTTGTTATCTGTTTACAAGTCAGCGTTTGTCCAGGGCTCTATCATGTTACGGGCCCCGTCTCATGCTGCTCTGCTGCACATTTATACGCAGGACACACAAACCCCTGCATGTAAACACAGCAACAGTGACACACAGATACAACAGCCCAACAGGAGTTCACTTTAGAGTGTCAGCTAATCCCCAAGCAGCTGCTGAGGCATCAGTCTCCAGATGCAAATCTCATGTCCCACAGTTAGATACTTCCGGTTCCATTAAGTAATGCTTCTTGTAGGATTGTGTAGATATTTTCCTTTTTTTTTTGTCATGTTTTTATTGTCATTTTATTTTGACCATCTTATTTAAACCTTAATAGGAAAGAGGAATGGTTAGTCTGACTGAAAAGGTTGGATGTAAAAAGTTATGCAAGTCCACTAGGAGGGTTACCTGTTTAGATATTTCTGATCAATTCATATTGTATTTTATTTTATCTACATTTTTCTGAATGTACGAATAGGATTTTTCAAGAGAATAAGATGTGTAGAGGTCTCAAAAACTCATGTATTAAATATGATAAAGTCAGCGTGAAATGGTTAAGTTAACATTAAACTCTCCAATTTTTGGTCTTTTTCTCAGGCAGCATTTTTTTTATTTTTTATTTTTGAGCTTTTTACGGCACTAGTGGCACGTTTTTCTGACAGGAAAGGGGGTATGAGAGAGGGGGAGAGACATGCAGGAAAGGACCACAAGCCGGATTCGAACCTGGGTCGCCCACGTCGAGGACTAAGGCCTCCATACATGGGTCGTGTGCACTAACCACTGTGCCACCTGCACACCCTAGGCAGCACTTTTAATCGTCTAATTATTTTTTCCTGTGTTCTGATCTCTTCTTCCACTCACCATCTCACTCTTTCGCAGGCCTTTTTAGTCACACCCCCAACTTCTTTGAAAATGAAAAAAGTATTGTACGTTTCTGAATCAGAAAATGCTTTATTGACAAGCACTGTTTTCACACAAAAGAAATTTGTTTTGATTTTAAATTGCTCATATAAACAAACAAACGTACAGCTGGTATAAATAAATTTGGAAATACAAATTAGGAATTAACAAATGCAAATTGTATAGGAAGAGCATCAGGTCAGATATTAAAAATAAACATCATATTAAACCTCTAAACTTGTTGGATATACAATGTGTTGAAGCTATGTTCAGTTTTTTTGAAATGAATTTCCTAATAGTTGCATCATTTATTGTAAGGAAATGTTTGAATTTTAAACAAACTTCCTTGCATTAAGTTGCGTATTAGTCTTTAATTTATTCATCCATCAACGTATTATGATGCATAAGAATAGACTGGCAAATTTAGGATCATCAGCAGAATCAGTTAAAGTTAAGAAATATAAAATATTTTAAAACAAAAATAATTTCTAATAATAACTACTGAGAAAAAAAAAACAGCATCTGAAATGCTTTAAAATTGTTTATTTGTACAAAACAGGAGGTGAGATGAAGTAACACAGCTAAAAATGGATGGGAAAAAAATGCTGAAACCAGATATCTCCTGCTTACTGTTAAAAAAATGTATTTAAATATAACTATAACAATAGTCCTTCAGTTTGAAACTGAGATATAGTAGCCTTTTTTATTTAGGATTAGATTAGTTCTTTTTTTGGGGCGGGGGTACAACTTCAGCAGAAGTACACAGTAGTACCACAGCTCTCCTTGTAGCCTGTGTTTCAAGCTTCTTGTTTAATATGTTCTTTCAGCACGATGTGTCAGCTGGAGCACTAAAGGCAGCGCTGGACGGAGTGGTCCAGGAGTGTGTGAGCTTTGTTGGAGTGGACATCAACATCTGCTCTGAGACACTAATGAGGTAGCTCACACATTGTGCAGTCAAGCCCCACTGCATCGTCTGAAAACTTCACATTTACCCTCAATGCACAACGGTACATAATGCTTATCAGTGGCTTTATAACTAGAAGATTTTATTGAAATATTATAAAGACTGATATAAGAAAATATATTACATTTTTTGTTTTGGGTATGAAGCATTTTATTTGAATCTGTTCCAAGGATTTTTTTTTTCTTTCTCCTTATGTAGTCAAATTAGGGGGAGGCCTATTTTTTATTTTTTTCCGTACTTCCTTGTTAGCATGTTTTGTATGCAATAACTTTCTGGCTTCAGATTTGATTCAAAAATTCATTTTAGACCTGCATCACTAATATGTTTACAAAACAGTATTAATAAGATTTAAAAAAAAAAAACAACAAAAAATAAAACTAAAACCACAGCCTGGCTCTGAACGACGTTTTATAGCAGCTGTGTATTTTCACACTATGTGCAAACATGCAATTTCTAAAATAGAGATATAGTCCATATCCATCTTCTCACATACTTTCCTTTTGCAGTCACAACATGACAAAACTTTGTTCACACTCATGAACAGACGTACAATTAATGCACACTCACCCACACACAAGCGGACTGCCAGCTTTCTGTTTAGACTAATGCTTCACATCCTGGCCCCACTTAACAGGGCCGACTGATGTCAACTGAGAGGATTAGTCAGGTCTGCGCACACAAAAAAAAGAAGAAAAAACCTTCACAAGCATTGGAAAATTGCATGAAAATCTGTTAGATAATATTGCAGGACACAAATATGCAGCATGTTTTGCTGTCGTATGCTCAGAAGGAAGAGGTATAGGAAAAAGTACGGCTTTTTTTGCAGTTAGCAATAAATGAAGCTGGCATGGACTTTAGCTGAGCCATCAGGTCATCTGTTTACTGGTCTGCTCTGCTTGTGAGCTTTTTTCCATTTCTACTACCATTTGCCTCACATAGGTGTTGATGACTGAGGGATTATGTGCAGTGTTGACATAGCTCTGTGTTTTAGGGGAGTTGACTTGCTGTGGGCATTAACAGGATCGAGCTAATTGCGTGCCAGATCGCTATCCTTTTTTTCCTCAGCCATAACAGGTTAAATATGCTCACTATATATCACCAAATGTGAGTTTCTTGTGTCAGCAGCTCATTTACACAGTCAGGTGATTGTCATGAATTCCATTATGTTTACATCTCTGTCACAGAAACACTTCTGCATCATTAGTTTTTTTAAATTCAACTCAAAGTGTTCCAATGTGTAAAACACACTTAAAAATTAAACAAAGATACGCACATTTCTTTTAGGAAACTGTATAAATGGACTGTTGTTCTAAGGCATTTGTCTGTTGAATTTCTTGTTTCCTTTTGTAGGCATGTAGCAGGGCTAAACGCAAGCAGAGCTCGGAGCATTGCCGAGTGGAGAGAAAAAAATGGTCCGTTCATCAACAGGGAGCAACTCAAACTGGTGAAAGGCATGGGACCAAAGAGCTTCCAGCAGTGTGCTGGCTTCATCAGGATCAACCCTCAAACTGTTTACAGGTAGAAAACACTGATGTCTAAACATAAAACCTAAATAGAATAGATTTGTCTTAGTGTATAATATTCTGTGTTCATAAAAACAGAAATAACATTTTATTTTGTGAATTCGAACTCCACTTAAGATGAATTTACTTATAAATCACATGTAAAAACTGACAGTTAGCCTAATTATTGTTCAGTTAAGAAAATAAGAGAATAATAAGTTAACATACAACAAGAACAACAATAGTTTTAAATACCGGAAAATCAAAATCAAAACTTTATTACAGCTTAAAAACTATAACTGGACTTCTGGTTTTGTAGTTTAAACCCTTTTATCCAATGATTTTTCAGTCCAACCTTTTTTTGTGCTTTTTTATTTTTTTTGGGATCAGCTTTTTGTTGAACATTGGAGAATCTTTAACAGCAGAGTAAAATGTTTTACTTTTTTTATCTTGTGGGTTTTTTATCATCTAATAAAGATAAGGACCTAATGTGGAAGGCTGTGTTTTTATTTTAAGCAGTTTAGGAGCAGATACCTCACTGTCTTACTTGAATGTAGACCTGGTTTTAACAAGAAGTAATTATTCTGCCACCAAGCCTGGTCACACCTGACCTGCTGGTCGAATCGCCTCTCTTGGTTTCGTGCACTTCTGTTTTTTTAAAAGGGAGTTTACCTTGCTGTTGTTTTTGGCACCTGCAGCATTTTTTTGTTTTTCAGCATTTTTCTTTTGCATTTATTATTTATGTTTGTGTGATTTGGATTGTGTGTCATTCCATATTTTTGTGACTGAAGGACGTTTGGCTGATCTATAAGTTACAGCACTGAGTTGTTACTTTAAAACAGAAAAAAAAAATAAATAAATAAACAGGAGGTTTGACCGACGTAAATCAAATGATTTGTCAAGTCACTTTGCAGGTATGGATGCTATGTGTGGGCTATGAGTCATGTGACCCAGACTGACTATTTACGGCTGTCTGAGCTCCCCTTAAACAAGAGGGCTAACTAAAGGTTTTATTCATAAAAACAGATATAACACTTAGCTGATCAGACATATTTTTAGTTCTCTGATGTAAGATTTAATTTAGAGGGGTGAATGTTTCCCTGTTTTTACAAGTAACGCCATGTCTGTGTCTGAACGTCCGCTCTAATCCCTATATAGAGCACTATATAGCGATTATGCCATTTTAAATGAGTGTCCGAACGTCTAGTGGATGAAAAATTAGTGGACTTGAAATTTCCCATGATGCACTTTCAAAAGTAGTGATCATCAATGGGCACTAGACGAGCAGATATATCCCGTGATAGTGCTCCTTGCAAAGCATCACGGGATTTGTTGTGGCGGCGAGAACAAACAAAGATGGCGCAGGCACCGTGCAGGGAGGCGGAGTTACGTGACCAATGGGGAGCGAAAAGTAGTGATCATCTTTATGAACGGTCAGTTAACTGAGTTCACTATGAAGTCTGCTATATACAGTAGTTCCCACTCTATATAGTGATTGAGGGTTTCAGGGGTTAGGGTGGACGTTTGGACACAACGTGGTCTGCTGTCAGATTCCACAACACAAAGGGAGGTTGTTTAATGCTGTGTCAGTCCAGTGTAGCCTGTGGATTTCAGAAGAGCTAATCCTGTAAGTTTCAGATCAGTTTTCAGTTGCTGAATGAAAAAGCACCTTGCTTAGGTGTTTTCTTGGCACAAAAGAAGTTTTTTTTATATATATTTTTTTTACACGTCTTTATCAGGTCTTTTCTTTAAGTTTACTCTTTTGTTTTTCGCTTGCACATATAAAGTGACTTGAGTGTTTTGAATTGTACTTCAAAAACATGTAATGATTCCGAATAATATTTAGTTTTAAATTAAAGCTCAGTCACGCAACATAAATTCCAACACATTGTTACCAACTAAGCAAAAATAGAAAGGTTTGTGTAAACTTAAGTATGCCGCAAAACCCTCTAGATTTGAGTTCTTCAATTTCCTTCCTCAGGGTCTGGTGTCCTGCAACTTTTCGATGTGTCTCTGCTTCCACACAGCTGAATATAATTGGTGAATTACCGCTGTCGTCAAGTTTTCCAGACTCCTGCTAATGACCTGATTATTTGACTCAGGTGTGTTAAAGCTGAGACACGTTTAAAAAGTGCAGGACTCCAGATCTCCAGGACTCAAATTGACAAACCCTGCTTTAGATCCCCACAGATGACAGAAAGAGTGAAAAATATATATTTTTTTGCCTTATTTAACATTATCAAGATAGATATAGAAATGATAATATTCAAACCACTAAGAAATAACTGCAATTTGGTATATTTGTGCTATAAATTAGTCTTCTAGTAAGAAAGGACCTTAAAAAATTATAATTATTGTGTCTTTTCAATGTTTTTTGTTAAATACTTCAATAATTTAACCCTTAAGCCTGTGTGTCTTTATTGCTTTTTAATTTTTTGTAAGATTTTAAATGAAGTAGACTACCGTTCAAAGAAAAAAAATCATTACTTTCCAAAGACTGAAAAGAAGATTTGTGAAAATGGAGCCAGTCCACACTTAAACGTCTACTGTATATAAGTGGCTGAAACTGCAGCATTAGATTACAAGCTAAGTATTCAGGCGTTTAGTGGTTTCTGCTCAAATAATTATTTGAGTTCATATGAAAAAAGAGAGAGGACCATTTTAGATTTTAACACAGCCAAGGCAGGTCCAGGATCTGCACAAAACATCAGGAGATTAAACGTCTAACAGTTGCTGATGCCATACGGAGAAGTTTATAGAAGAGATATTCAGATGTGTAGATCTACTGCTGAGATGAACGAAGCAGAAACAGGCTTAGAAAGGATCTTGTATGATGTAGATGTAGATGTTCGTTTCCAGTTAGCAATAGAAATAAACTACTAATAATAATGAAACTTATTCCAAAGTTTTTCATTTAAAAGGCCAAAATCCTTGAATATTTAACACATTTGAATTGTGTGTGTTTATCAAACAGTGCCAAACTCTTGCCTGAGTGTGCCCCAGCAGAACCAGAGAAGCCAGTACCCAAGAAGAGCAAACGAAAAGCTGCTTGTGACATACCAACCTCCTTAAACCCCCTGGACCAAACTTGTATTCACCCTGAGTCTTACCATGTGGCACAGAGGTAAGGCCCACACAAAAACGCTAGCACACACCCACACTTGTACAGCAGCAAACCCCACTGGCCGAGCATGTTCAGACAAAGATGGAGCTGATTTTAACACCATCTCATATGGTGTTGGTTATAGTGGTGAAGGACTCTGATTTGATTTACGCAGACATGGGATACAAGAAAGGAGGCGTTGGCTTTCCGCATGTGTATGGCGGCGTGTGTCCTTGTGTGAGAAATGATTGTTAGGGCTGCTGATGCTGTTATCAAAAGCACATTGAACATCTGCCGCAGAAAGCTGTGTGTGTGTGTGGGTGTGTGTGTGTGTGTGTGTGTGTGTGTGTGTGTGTGTGAAAGAGAGAGAGGGAGTCTTTGTGGTGTTGAAGCCCTTTCTCCTGCAGCTGTAGTCACTCAACTGTGTTTAGTCTACATAAGTTCTGACACTAGTGGCTCTAAGCATGACTCCCCATATATTGATGCACCTTTAATCGCCTTGGTACGTGTGTGGGAGGATATATGTCTTCGCACACACATGCAGATAGGTAACCGTTGCTTCATAAGCTTTTTCCTTGCTTACTTTGTTTTAGGGAATTTGCGTTTTAGGGTTATGTTAAAACATCTTGCTTCAGTTTTTTTTTTTCCATCCTTTCCTTTCAGTTTATGCTCATGTTCCATTTTCTTCACTATATATATATACACACACTTCGGTTTCCTACCCAAGGTTTAGAGCTTTAGAATCATTTTTTATTCCATGATGTTTTTCTGGCTGACAGATATTTCCTTCTGCTGAACTCTCTGAATGTTTTGTTTTCTTTCTATCCCAGTGGTGTTTATTATCTTGGCTCCGTGAGGTGCCCATCTCCTGCTGAATTTAAATGAAAACTTTTACCTAGAAAATTTAGGAGAGCAAAGACAAGTCGCACAGTTTCTGCAAATGATGAAAAAGGGAAAAGGGCACATTTAGACTGGAAGCTATTTGACAAAGTAGCATATAACAACCTACCATAAAACTGAAAAACGTGTTTTTATGAATATATTGAATATTGTTTTTGTTCTGTATTATTTCTCTCCCTACAGAAAGTTTTATTGAAGAAACCATTTTGTTGGCAGAGATGCAATAAGAACAGCAGTATACTACTGTTAAAAAAAGCTGACAAGATCCTTTAAGGTTAATTTTACAAGTTAATTTTCCCTGAAAAAGAAAAAAAAATCTTTTCGCTCCACAATAATAAAATTCAGAATTTCTTTTTCTGTATTTGTTTAAAAAAAAAAAAACTCTTCACCTCCTAACAGGGAACCAAACCCTCATAAATCGATAAATTGACTGACTGCCACTCCACTAGCCAAATCCACAGTGATCATCATTGACGAGTATTTTTTGAAACTGCTCTTTCAAAGCAGAGGATCTCCTTTCTTTGACTCACTGACTGACTATATAGGGCAGGACGATATGGTCAAAACGTATATCATGTTACATTTCTTTATTTTGGTCAATACAATATAATTTCAATAGATATATAAAAGAAGTAAAAGCCTGATGACTGCCAAGAATGTCCGCATCAGATGCCTGTACAAACTTCTGACCATTATTTTGCCATGTTTTAAAAAGGTCCTCAAATCTAAAATCTTAGAAATATTTGTTTTAAAACACATGAAACTACATTAAACCTGCAATTTCAGTCAGTTATAAATGTTGTATTCATAGACTGTTATAATCAGAAGTATGTTTAAAGGCCATGTATACAATATTGAATTCAATATTATTGTTATATATATTGATATTGAAATATCAGCCATCACTGGATCCCTATTTTCGGATTGTTTCAAATTTTCTTCGCATTGAACTGCATTTAATTAGTCAGGGATGCATTATCATACATTAGCACCGATGACCAGCTTCAAGCAGAAGAGTTAAAAAGCAGAAGAGTTAAAAGGTTTCCAAAGTTCAATCTCACTGATTCTGAGGCCAGTTGTTCCTTTTAGCTTAATAGTTTAAACTGGACCCGGGGTTCCTTTACCAGGGCTTTGTCCCAAATGGCATGAAACTTTTTTTTTTTTTTTGATTAAAAATTATATCTCTGTAAGGCAGATAGTACTGCTTTATATTTAAAAATCTTAGTGTTATAGATTTTGAAGTAGAACTGATTTCATTTGGTCTCAATGTCATATAGAGAAAAATAACTTGTATTTGCCTCCTTTTTTTACCTTTTAGAAATGGAAACAAATTGGAACTATTTTAGTTTTATGTTTAGAGTGACATGCAGAGAATAAAACATAACTATGTAAGTAATTTCTAATCAAATGCTCAGCAAGTTCAGTAATCTTATTAGCTAATATTATGTGTAAGATGTTTGAATTCAAATCTGGTGTCATTTTGACTTTGAAAAGATTTAGGATCCTTGGACGCTGATTAAATGACCTGGCACCAGATAACCTCCTTTTATTATGAAGCAACTATATCTCTAAAATCTCTTGCTCTTCTATTCACATCCTCACCTACGGCCGATAAAATCTGCAGGCTTGAAGGGAGGGTTGTGAAGGAGCGCTGTGTGCGTGTGTGTAAGCATTCATGTGTGTTGTGTCTTCATGGTTTATAAGGAATATCATGTTCATTGCATTAGGGGAACTAGATCCTCCATTACTGCTCACAGCCCACACATCAGCCGCCTTTCTGAAACCAAATACCCACACATGCAAAAGGCAGGAACACAAACGCACAGTTACAATTTGTCGACCTTTCTTTTCTAAATGATGCTTTGTATCCACAAGAAGTGAAGGCTTTCTCTTTGGATTGCAATGATATATAATGTTCAGAATAATATTGAGTTTAAGGTTTTCCTTTCTCTTAACATCTCTCTCTCTCTCTCTCTCAACATTTTTAAACAGGTTCTTGTAGAACATTTAAGTTTCATCTGGCACCAGTACGGGTAATTTTTCTCTGATAAATAACACTCTGGGCCTAATATTTCTAAAACACAAGACAGAGTAGGTCCTTTCTCTGGGCCTGGATAAAATCTACATCACTGCCCACTTCAGCCCCTTGTTCACACATGAACAGATAAGCTACATACACTGTGGTGGTAATAATTATGTAAATATGAGTCTAATCGTTGTTAAGATCAAATGTCAGGAATGTAACGAGAGTCACTCCCTTCTGATGTCACATCCTGCATCATTTAGCCAGTGGCCGAAGGCCGCGTAAGGTGTGACACACCTTTTTCCCCTTATTTTTTTTTTTATTTACTTGTGCTTATTTTCATTAGTGTTAGTTTTTTAGTGATTGTTAGCAAATAAAGATACCATTGTTTCAAGGTTGTTTTCAGGTAGTGGGGGGGGGGCAGCACTCTTAGCATCCAAAAGAAGTTAGAAACGAAAAGGTACTGAAATGTAGCAAATGGATAAAGCTTTTTCTAATGAAACCTTAAACATATGTGCATTTATCCACTATGTGAGGTGCACTGTGCCTATAAGTCCTGTGATGCAAAGGATTGTGGGCAACTGGGTAGCTCTTAGTGGCAGTTAGGAACCTCAGGAGGTCCCTATGCTAAATGAACTGTTCCTAGGTCCTTTCTGACAGCACTTTTTGGTTAGTTATTTATTTACTTATTATAGCAACTGACGTTCGGCTTGAGTGTCCTTACTGATTTGAGGCATTTGGATTGAGCAACAGACCCTCCAGCTTGTCCTGAGGCATTTGCTGGACCAAGAGAAAGATGTTTGAAAGATGTCGGAGCAATCTCAACTGACTCCTTGTGAAAGAGATGCTGGACCGACCAGTTATTCATTGATCTCTCAATCCATTCTTCCCTCACTGATAAGCGGGACCCAAAGATAGCTTAACTCCTCCACTTACGGCAAAAACTTTTCTCTGATCTGAGGAGGTTAGGCAATCATTTTCCTGTCAAAAACCTTGGACTCAGATTTAGAGGAGCTAATCATCCCAGTACATGCTGTAGATCATATCTGGAGGGAGGCAGCAGAACTTTGTCTTCTGTAAAAAGCTGAGAGGAAATCCGCTGGTCAGACGCCCTCCGGCCCTTGGCTGCACCAGGGAATCCTGTAGATGAAGGTTATGAAAACAACTGGTGACATAGGAGAGCACTGCTGGGGTCCAAAAGGAACCTACAACACAACACTCCCCACAGAGCACCGCAAGGGACATAGTCGAATTGCCACGGTGGAGTTTTTTGACCACCCTGATGGTGACTTGGTGATTAAACGGTTGTACTGACAGCTGGGTTAGGGAGATCCTCAAACTATTACTTCTACCATCCAGTAATGTCCTCAGTCATGATCAACAGCTCCCCACTCCTGCAGTTAACAGTGTTAGCGAAGCAGTGTTTGCCCCTCTAGAGAGGCTACGGGATTTGCAAGAATCGCTTTGGGGCCAGCCGATAGCCTTTCTCCATGGTTTCACCGAACTCCTCCCAGGCCTAAGTTTTTGCCTCTACAACTGGCCAACAGCAGCGCTTGGATTCACTGTTCGTGTTTGCTGCCTTAGGACGAAGTTGGATAGGACTCCTTCAGCTGCATCACTTGTTCACCATGGGATTCAAGGTTTGCTGCCTCGAAAGGCACTGCAGACCGTATGACCATAGCTACGGGCGGCTGCATCAACAACTGAAATAAAGGACATGGTCCACTGAGACTCCACATCTCCAACATCCCCCTGGAATCTGTGAAAAGCTCTCCTTGAGGTGGGAGTTGAATAGATCCCTGAACGAGGGTTATGCCAGATGTCCCAGAGGACCTTCACCACGCGCATGGGCCTGCTGAGCCTGTTTGACCTCATCCCTTTTTTTGTTGCTTTTTTCACTTAATATTTTTCAAAGATATCCTCAAAAGAAATTAAGGGATATTAGTGACTCTTTCTTTGAAAGTGCTGCTGAAGGTTACAATAGACTTGTTTTTTGTATTTTTTTCCTGCCTTTCTATCAGTCTTCTTACTTTTACTGATTTTTTTATTTACTTATGTAATTTCTTACTCTATTGTTCAATTTGGGACCATGTAAGTCACCCACTTAGTTATTTGTTTTATCAGACTTTTACCATTTTTCTGTGGGTTGTTTTGCCAGTTTGTCTTTACTAGTTAAAATAGACAAACTTGTTGGTAATATTTCTATGTTAAGAATTTTAAGAACCTTTGAAAAACTACAGTGATATATGTACATAGTTTGCATGATGATAAGAATTGAATATTCCCAAAACAAAACAAGAAAGTACTACTGCATTAACACGGTTTAATAAATTATGTTGTTTTGTTTAATGACAAAAATTTTGATTTGTAGAAAATTCAAAACCTTATCCCAAAGAATAAAGTAAATCTATGTCTGTAAAATACCAAATAAAACATTACCTTTAACTCTGTCCGTTTTCATCTAGGTGTGAAAAATGATTTTCTTTACAGATTTGAAAGGCTCTAAAATGCACACCTTTTATGTTGTCATTGTTTATTCAAATATGTTTTCAGTAAAGTGAATACAAACTTGGTGGAGGACAGCTAAAATGAGCTGACTAAACTATAAACTTACATTTTATTTAATAAAAACAGTTTTACTGAAATAAATTACCCTGATCTTTTGACAGCCTGACCGAGACATGAATGTCCCCTGCTGAGCTTGAAGCGTATATTTCAACAATGTGTCCCTGCCGGGATCCAGTCCCTGAGTCCTTCATGGAATGTCTCCTAAACCTCTAAGCCATCAAGACAAAACCATTTCGCTGTCAGTTGGTGGGGGGATATATGGCAGGAAAGATGAGAAGCTCAGACAGAAAAACGAGGGTGTACCTCGGTGTTAGACAGCACGGTCCAGAGTTGTTGGGGTTTTTTTCCCACTGCTAAGCCATTTCTGGCACTCACTCTGCTACTATTTTTCAGTAATGTGTCTCAGTGATGTTGACAGATTGATTCAGGTCGAATCCCTCCAATGGTCACTGATTTTAGTGGCAGAGCCTCTCAGCTCACAAGTGGCTCATAGAAGCCTTTGTACTAGGCATAGAAACTGTCCCCTCTCCTGCCAATTGAGCATTTCTGAGCAGCATTGTACATGAATCAACTTTGTGTATACATATATGTGTGTGTCCACCTGTTCTGTCCATCAAGGGGCGGACAGCTGCTGAGTCTGTTTGGCGTCAGTCTACCAGCAAGCGACATCCATCATGGACGCTACCCAACTGGTCCACAAATGAACACATGCATTCACGTCTATCACCAGCTGTGCCCGGTGTCCACTGTAAATAATATACGCAGTTTGCACAATCCTCCCACAGCCACACTTATCTCATTCTTCCATTACTTCTTTGTGTTACTTTGGATATAGGGGCACTTTGTCACCATGTCTGTTTAAATAGCAGAGCAGCTAATTAGTTTGGATTTATATTTCAAGCTTGGTAACTTTGACCGACCGTCTAGACATTATGCTCTGAGACATCATGGTTGGATAAAGAAGTGTGGTTGGCAGGGGTAATGTCCAACCCTAGCAAAGCAGAGCCAGTGTCCGGGGACAAGGTGTCAGGGCGTTTACAGCCTGTTGTGGATGCACCTGATTTACCAGAACATAAATAAAATGTGGTTTTGGAAATGGAAAGCGTCTCAGCAGCTGTTGATTACTAACTCTCTCCCTCTTTAACCCCTTTTAACCTGAATTGTGGGTCTATTTATGTGGATTCAAACAGTCGTTTTTTTATGTTTTAATTTTTTTATATCCTTCCCTTCCTATTTTTTAGTAGAGGAAATATCTGACCATAAAGTATTGGTCTAGTTACAGTCACCTTGCTTTATAGC
Organism: Jordanella pulchra; assembly: GCA_034780135.1. NCBI lineage: Eukaryota > Metazoa > Chordata > Actinopteri > Cyprinodontiformes > Cyprinodontidae > Jordanella > Jordanella pulchra. The sequence goes on along the minus strand of JAUZNJ010041427.1, from coordinate 10,820 downwards.
CCATAATGCTTTCTCATTTTGGTTAAAAGCGAGGTTTCAAGGTGTCTTAGGGTTTTCATTGAAGGAAAGAATTCAAGGTTTTAAAAAGTATATCTTCTGTTACCAGGTCTTTTCAAGATTAATGTTTTCTAATGCTTTTTTTTAATTATTTTTCACATGGTTCTTCTGCCAGAGCTTTTTAGAGGGATTGGGGTCTATATTTTGTAATTTTGTTGCAGATTTGATGCAGCGTTTGGGGAAAAATCTCTGTTGCATGTGCAAATTTCCCCCATAATACATAGTGCCCTAAAATTCAAAGGTATCAAGATGTTAAAGTTTTGTGCCTGAAAAAGACCTAATATTATCAGCTCCACAGTTACCTGTTTGATAATGAATGTGGTTTGTTTCTACGCCTGGGCTTTCCAAAGGAGTTTGTTCCACAAGTCTTAGAGGGATTGGTCTATAGCAGCTTTTTAAATCAAAGCCTAACCTGTTATGCTATCTTAAAAATAAAGAGGTTTTCCTCAGACAACGCTGAATTCTATTATCATATAATTTTCCGCTTTCAGACGCCCCATGATCTATGGCAGGTCAGTTGGAAACTCAAAAATCCCATCTTTTACCGGTCAGAGAACACAACATACGTAATTTAACAGATAATGAAAACAATTCTGCTGAGTAGAAGCTGTCTTTGCAGGAAAAATGTTGCTTTAGTCATTTAGTCTCAGTGAGACATTTAAAAGTAAATATCAGAGGAAACGGATTAAACTGAATCTGTATGTATTACATCCAATTGTTGTTAGATTAGAGGACTATGAGAGAAAAGATTATCATATTAGTTTTCAGCGAAGCTCTTTCTGTTATGTACTTTAGGGTCCTGATAGGGACATGTTGCTCAATGAGAACATATACTGTAGAACTGGTCATTTAGGTTGACTTATAAACAAATAAAACAATAAACAACTAAAATACACAATCTTCATCTTGATTTTAAGATGTAAGCAACCCTTTTAGATATCACCTTCAGATAAAGAAGATATTAATAACTGCTTATGGCTGGAAAGCACTAAATAGATATTTGATCATTATTAAATTAGGTTTTTAAAGAGAAATGGGAACCAGCGATTAGTAATTGGAAACATACTGTATCTTCTCTCTCCTCCCTGAGTCTGCTCTACTGGCTGGTTATTCCTGGTAATAGCTGTTGACAGAGTAATTAGAAAAAGCCAATATTTGTGCTTATTCAAAATGTCATTTTGTCATAAAAGAAAAAAAATAAACCCATGTGAAAATGGCTCATTCTTAATAAAGTAAAAAGTAGTTCACATCTTTATTTTCTCTCTAGGTATCTGATTTCTTTTCCTGCTTTTCTGTATTTCGTGTGTGTGTGTGTGTGTTTGTACACCCCCCTGCTGACAATCAATCAAACCATCAGTCTATTTAATAGGCTGGTCCTCTACCAACCGCACTTTATGTATATACTACATTTCCAATGTATCTACACATTTTTCTTCTAAGCATGTTTATTGTTTTTGTAATTATAATTGACTTAATTTAATGGTCAGTGGACACAGCTTAGGCTGCTGACCTCTTGACTGGATCAAACTTATGAACTAGCTCTCATAAACTCAGAATCTCGATTGGTTTTCTTCATGAAAAGTGATAATTATGTAAATACAAATCATTTAGCTTTTGTTATTGCATTTAGTTTTGTGATCCTTTGTTTCTAAATCTTAACTATAAATGTGATTTATTAACCCCCCAACCATATTTTGCTTTGTTTCTATCCAGATTTCTGTCCCTTGTGGGTGGGAGTGTGGACCAAATAGGCAGTGCAGGGTTGAAACACTTTGTGGAGAGCAAGGTTAACACAAGTTGTATCGAGGACCTCGCCAAGAAAGTGGATACAACCCCGGAAACCCTCAAACTCATCATAGATGGCCTGACACAGCCCCCAGGCTTTGATATACGACAAAGTAAGACTTTCTTTGCTTACACTAACCCAACTCATTCAGCTTATTGAAAATAAACCAATATTGTTTTAAGATTTTGAGTATAAGCATAAACGTATATTTTCAGTGATATGTACCAGATTTGATTCATGCTAAACTATTTTTTCATCAAATTTTGTTAAATTAAATGCATTAATTTATAGTTGTTACAAAGCCAGCTGTACTTTCTTTAAGCAGTTTTCCCCTTGCTGTTAAAAATCTTGGGCAAAAACTTCATCTCTGAGCACCGCAGTATCTCTGTTGTCACTTTGCTGCAATCTAGCAGTCAGTGTAGCTTCTCCTCTTCTCTCATCTTTCTGTCATAATGTCTTTTACAGCTCCCCACCAGCTAACAGAAAATCAAGGCCGTATTTGTCCCCCTTTGTGAATGTTTTGCTAGTTATAACGCACACTGACTGACTTTTCTAGCCTGGACTATAATAGCCATGTCTTGGCAGAGTAACTTGATAGGACCTGACAGTGCTGCGGCTTCCTCTCTGCAACCCAACAGTCCGGTCTGTGTCTTTCTGACAGCATGTGATGGGTCCAGCAGACTTTGCTGCTTGACGGAGTAGCCAGAAAGCACAAATGCTGAAAAATATGTTTTTCTGCTTATTCTCAGGCTTCTGGGTTCAGGCACACATAAAAAGAACCTTAAATATAGTTTTGCTGTTACTCTGTGGACAAAAAACAGAAAACTACAGATTTATTGTGCAGTTAATTTCTGTGAGATAAATTCAAAACAAGTTATTTTAGAGAGATTCATTGGGAAAATGATTAAATCATATCAGCTTTGATGTTGCTATGCAAAATAACAAAGCTACTATGAATTTAAAATGTAAAAACAAGGGAAAAACTATTTACAAAAGGATGTATTTCATTGGATGTTTTAGAAACAGTTTAAATTGGAAATAGATTTGCTTTTTCCGTTCCTGATTTGAAGAGATTTTTCCATCCATTTTTTTATGGATTACTGTTTCATGTAACCCAAAGAAAGTCCAGCCTGTGCAGCTACTTAGCATCGACCAACTCTTCCTAAATTTAAAGAAACGTAACTCCTAGGTTCACTCCGGGGTTGTCCCTATTCGATTGCAGTACACTTTGCTTGGCCTCCTAGTCAGAGCTCAGCTGAATAAACAGATGGGCTGAAGCTACCGCATAAAATCAGGTTTTAAGGGAGAATAATGGTACAGGCTATTTCCTGGATCACAACCCCTCCTTGTTTGTGTTAATGATGCCGAAAGAAAAGCAGACTGAGTGGAAAGTATGGATGAACAGAACGTTTAGTAATGTTGAAGTGTTATATGTAGACTCAAGTGTCGAATTACTCCTTGTATTGTGTGGTTTCTTTGTCTCTCATTTCCATCCTATTACTTTTCTGCATTCCCTGGTTCTCGCCACACACAGTCTCTCCATTTATCTGGCCTTATCCCCTACAAGTCTGTCAGCTTTGATATATCCTCTGCTTTTACCTCTTTCTTTGGCAGATTTTGGGCAGGCGGACTTTAAGCGGGGCATTGTGTCGATGAGTGATCTGCGTGTCGGTGCAGTGCTGACTGGGCGAGTGGACAACACAACTCTGTTTGGGGCCTTCGTGGACATCGGCGTTGGTCGCGATGGTCTTATTCATAAGAGCAACATTACCCTGGACAAGCTGCCTGTCAGCCAACGCCGTCGCAGTCTGGCTCTGGGCCCCGGGGAACGGGTTGAGGTCCGGGTCCTCAACATAGACACCCAGAGGGGACGGATTGGGCTTGACCTGATTAGGGTCCTTCAATAGATTCAAAGGTTTCTTTAAAGAGTATTCCACATTTTGGACTGTGCCCTGCCTCATGTTAGACACAAAGTAATCTGAGAGGCAAAATACCTTCAGATGTTTGAAGAGATGTTGGCTACAAACTGATTTACTGAATAGGAGCAAAGCAAGTCTATTTGCTGAGTGGAAAAGGTTGCTTGTTTCACTATTGTGATGCATTTCCGTGTTGGCTGTGAGGTCTTTCAGACCAAACGAGGTTCGTTTTTGAGGACTTGAAATATTTTCAACAGTTGTTAATTCGTGTTCTATCAGCTGGGAAGAAAGTTTATCATTAACACTTTAGCTGTGATGCTAATAGCTTAATACTTGAACTAATATGGCTTATGTTTGCAAAAAAGGAGGATTTTTCTGTTGGTAATTAATAAACGCAATTCTGAAAATGTTTCTTCATTTGTTTTTATTTTTACTGTAAGAAATAAGGCAATAAATGATTTTGTTTACCACATATTTCTTTCTGATCCTCTTTGAACTGCCATGCTAATAACATTCAGAACATTGTATCAGAGGGGAACTGTTGTAATGTCAAGGCTAAAGTGTCAGTCTAATGTTTACATACACTCATCATTGATTAAATATTAATTCTAGGCTTTTCCTGATTCATTTGAATGATTCTGCACACATTTTCAATGAGTTTAAAAAAAAAAGGAGGGCAGGGCTCAGAAGTATAGTAGACCAAAAACCGCTATTAATTATAAAACAGCCATTGAAAAGCTTCTGCTTTGAGTCTAGCTAAATATTTAGTCACGTCTTGTAGATATGATTTATTTAGACAAGTCTTTTTCTTGGGCTTCCATGCTGTCAGCATATTTTTAACATGATTGAAGTTATACAAAAAGCTTAACATTAGCCTATTTGAGCCTATCCAAAGGTTTGTTTTGACTTCCTGCTCAACACCCACTTGTATCCAACTTCCTACTGTCATTCTGTCAATTGGACATAAGTTAGTTAACATAAAGGCTTTTATCTTACTATGGTTCTTCCTCTCTTGGCAACACTGCAGTAATCTCCGCATTAAAACAGACCCCCAGCTTTATGCTGCCACCTCCATGCTTGACAATAGCTAAAGCCTTCTCAGGTTTAAAATCTGCTCAACCTCTATAAACATGTTTTCCTTTCCTATCACCCACACTCTCAGTTCATACTAATGTTGAACTTTCTTCACGTTGATCAATGACTCTGGTATTTTATCATCGTCCAGTTTATGATAGGCTTTTGCCTTGATGGTTCTTTTGGTTTTCCTGAATATAATTGCCAACTTTCTTTCATCTTAGGGTAACAGTTTGGATCAGATGATGGAAACTTGGCTGAAACCGGGTATTTCAACAGGAATATTTTCCCATAACTGCATTTGGAATGGAAAAGTCCGGTTTCTAAAAGGGTTGTGACCACAACCCTGTTTAAAATTAGGGCCCATCCCAGGCAAGCAGTTTGAGCTAACTAATAATCCTTCGAAGAAGAGCAGTTTAATATTCAAATAACATTAAGCCAGAAGTTTTTTTGATGGTTACAATAATTAGTAATTAAAGTTCAACCTGCTGAGGGACACTTTTCCAAAAATTCCTTACAGTTTATATATTTTACAATTTAATCATATAATTTTTTTGGAGGATGTTCTAACCTTAAAGAAATGAACCAAAATTAATGAGTCTTATCACCTTGGATGTTAATAAATATTATGCCATTTAAATCACAAAGAATAGAAAATGAGAAAATATTTGTCTGATGTAGCAAACAAAAAAAATGCTTTTATTCCAGGTTTTGATTACAGAAAACAGACAAATATGTAGAGATAAAATGGGTGGGGGCATGTGGTTTTGATTGGGTGGGCGGAGACATGCAGCGTGGAAAACGATACTGTTCGTCTCTCTGACTTTAGCAAAGCCTGGAGGCCTTTTAGGCAACATCCCAGACACAATTATCCTGCGATACACAAACGCCCTAATCAGCTGCTTCAAAATTAATCCCAGACTCCCTATCCACATGATCTAATTTCTTTGTTTTTATGAAAGCGGAATAAAAAAAAGACCGAAAATATGATTCTGGGAAAGCCTTAGGTCTTCTTTGCTAAACATTACTCCAAATGCGGAGTACCTCATTGTTTATGCTTATAATCTTCCTTTGGGCAAACAAATGGAATGTATTTGAGATGCACAAACAAAAACAAATATCTGATCACAATTATTGTTTAACATTTTCAGTTAAATTCTAAGAAACCTATATGTCATACATTTATTTTATCATTATTAAACTTTTGAGTCAAAATCATGGATTTTTTTTTTTTTTTTTGAAAGCATGTCTCCTTGACTTTCTCTTATCCATTTTTTTTATTAGTTGGCTTTTTTTACGGCCGACATTGTAATTCAAGAGCGTCCAGTGTTCTTGTTTTGTCCAAGTGGACACAGCTTCCCCTCAGCACCATTCCTGTTTCCTCCCTCTACCAAACGTGAGCCCACAGATGGAAGAGGCAATCTGGGAGCCAGCTACTGCTGCCCCTTGGCGTTTTTGTCAAACACTTTCCAGTAATGAGACAGTGATAAAAAACAGACTAACTGCAGGAGGATTTTTGTATCTCTTTGTTATCTGCTGCTGCCTTTGGCTCACAGCTGCTAACAGTGTGAGCTCAAGGTGTGTGCTGAAGTTTCTGAAAAATGAAGACATTGATGATAAGAAAGATATTTCATTAATTCTATTTTAAGCTCCACGTGAAACATACTGACCTTTGTGATTCTTATGCTAATAAAACTCAGATAAACCCAGACAAACATCTTAAGCTCTGAATCAGGGCAAACTCCAAAACAGTGAAGAAAACAAAAGTCCTCGTAATTTTTTACAGGAAGAGAAGACTACCAACAACTCATGACCGCATCCTACCCAGCAAGCAGGCAGTGGAGAAAATAGCTTATGTTCCTGCATTTCTGTATCAAGGTCAGTAAAAACTCTAGCATAAAAAATCCATCTAAAATTGTTTTTAAAAAGTTTGGATTTATAAAAAACAAACAAACAAGCAAGGAGAGACATTTGAGAAATGGCTTAAATGATGACTAGTCAGTGGTATTTAGGTTTACAAACCGTACAGCAAATGATGATTTAAAATTATGATAGATCTCTTTATTTTTACCAAATTGTATTTTTTTATGTTTAAATCCCAAAACAAAAACGCAAAGCTGTGGTTTAGACAGGGAAGCATTCCGTCTCCTCTTTCTAATGTGTACATGGATGACTTATCAAAGCAGCAACAGACTGTTGAACAGGATGAGCTACTGGTGCAACTATAATTAACCACGCAATCCATGCAATTCATCTTTATTTTTTAGTCCATGTCTTCAACAGTTTTTAGGAGGTCTACACAAATTATGGCCACAAATTTGACTTTATCTACAATACATAGAAGAGTAACATCATGACCATAAGTAGGAAGCCGTAAAAACTGGTATTTCCTGAATTCTCTTTATCCAGTGATGTTTTAAAGTGTTTGCTCCTGTTAAATACCTGGGACGTGATATACCTGATGATCTAGCTGACATTTACTGTCAGATAATGTTGTTTAATGTACGATGAAGCCAATATGCTTGTACAAACAGTATGTGTTCTGTCTCAGTGAAGGTGACACTTTTTAAAACATGTGAAACCATGTTGTGTGCTGTCTAAAGTAAAAAGCAATATTCAGTTTATTTAAACACTTCAACTGAGCAGATCACAGTTCTCAACATTGTTTTATGGTCATTTTACATAAATGCTGTGAACTGTCAGATAAGAAAAATAATCTTTATGATTACACATATTTAAGTGGAGTCCACACATACTGTAACCATAAAGTATCAGAAAGAGGTGGAGATTTGTGCAGATCAGCATAACTTTACTGATTCTTTTGGCCATGGGTGCAGCCAGACAACACTTTGAGTGTCGCTGTTGTTATTAATCTGATCTCTTCATTTTATAAAATAATAGACCTCTTAAGAGGTGAAACACTTTGACTTTGGTTGCTTGACTAATCCAGCATCAGTGCTTCACTCTTACAAAGAGATTCAATGTCCCGTATAATAGGTTTTGTCATCCAGTAAATGAAATAGAGGAAGTAGTTTGGGATTCATACTGGATGCACCCTGAAAGCAGATTGGCTCTGCAATGTGTTTGTACGGACAGAGACGATCTTCAAAGGGATTTGCGTTTGCACTTCAGCAGACTTTGATAACTATTTTGATTGTGTAACTTCATCAAAATACGGATCACCTTCTAATGACCAAACTGTGTAAATTCATAGTTGGAGGATATGCAAATGTGAACAGTATTCACATGCAAAGAGATTTTCCACATTAGAAGTTTAGCTTCTTCTCTCTTTCTGCATTCTTTTTAGTACTTCAGAGAGTCAGTTGCAAACTGACATGCAAAGTGATCTGTGGTCATTGTTGCAACAAAGGATGCACTGGTACATTGATAGATTCTGTGAATAATATATTTGGACCATCAAAAATGAATTAAAAAAGTTGTTTTAAAAGGCTGAAATAGAGTATTGCAGTGGATTGGCAGGCAATCTTTATATAATAAAACCAAATTAAGAAAGAATGACCGAACTGAATATTGTGGTATGTTTATAAAAACAGAATATCAAAAGAGCCTGCAAAAAAACGCCTCCTACCAGTAGTCATCTCTTCGGATCACAACAGGGATTTTTTGTCTTACTCAATTTAATGAAACATTAACATACATAAGGCATCGTTATGTTTTTTTTTTCTTTTACTTTTGTTCATAGCACTTTGGGAAAACTCTGTAGAAAACTCTATAAACTTACATGATGCCTCTTTAAATTTTTCTAGTTTTTATGTTGAATTTTTTTTTATACTTCTTTGACTATATCAATTTTGTACATCCTTTTGTACCATATTAGAAAGAGGATAATGTAATTTAGTTGAAATTGAAACAACTGACGTTTATGAATGCATCCTTTGTAAGCAATACAAAAGACATTTAATAAGGTAAAATAAATTCCTCATTTATTAAGGTTGAATTTATAAAATATATTTAAAAAAACACCCCTCCATCATACTACTTATTTTCCAGTGTTAGGTGACATGGTGAAAAATTCCTGACAGCCAGCGGGGTGAGAAAGATTTTGGCTTTTGACATGGCAAGTGAAAAACAGGAGTAAAGCATAGACAGAGGTGTACAGGAGAGATGGATGAATGGAGGTTGGAGAAAGAAGGATGGAATGAGACAGGAAATGAAAGGCTTTCTCCGGTTTCACTCCCTGTGACCTCACCAGTGTGATCATGGGTTTTATGAGCTCTCCCTCCCAACGCCCACACACCACCTCACACGTGCCAGGACATACACACACAGTCACACACGTTTCAGGCCCTATATTTCATTCCCTGGCATAGAGAAAGACACAGTACATGTGTTTTTGTCCCTGTCTGTTCACTTTCTCACCCTCTTCCTGTCAACCTTCCACATATTTTATCGCAAACTGAAGACCACGAGAAAGAGAGAAATAGAAATAAAGATTCTTTAGTTGATTAAATTCTGATCCACATTGTATTCAGGAAATATATTTCCACATGAACGGTTGCGTCCATCTATGACTTGTGATGCTTTATGAAGTCTATGCAGGAGTACCAGATCACTTTTCTAACATGTAGAAATTGGTCTAATGTAAAACTATAATGGATAAAAACATGTGGTTATCAACTTGTACACTTCAAACAGGCCATTATAACCATAGCTACAAGTTTATCTATTGGATTTGGGAAGATGGCCTTGAGAGTAGGTATGGTATTATGCTAGCATCTTTAGCTTCTTTTATAGATGTTCAAAACAGACAGAAATGCAATGAACCATTTAAAAAGTTCTGCGATCCAGTCAGTGGTCACACAGTGACGAAGTCTGCTCAAAGCAAATACAGAATCTGGTCAGATCTTTAATGCTAGACATTAACCGGTCTTTGGCTCTGATGTTCTGATATAATCCTGTGTTGCAGGACCAGGTCCCTCTAGTGTCTGCTTACCTGTAACTTTACTGAAAGTAAAAAATAAAATAACACAAAATAAAAAAAACTTCTTTTTGATCTAGAATTTTCTAAAATTCTCTTCCTGTAGGAAAACAAAGAAGAGACCCAAATTTCAGTTTGTTCCATACAATGAAAACTATCTTACTGGGAGTTTCCACCACTATCAACCATAACAGTGCCATGAAAAGCTAAAGTGACTTTATCTGATGTGGAACAAAACATAAGTCGAAGCCTTTGTTTTGCATCACATCTCATGAACTGAGTCTAATAATGTTTCATGTATTTGATCAGAAAGATTCCTGCTTGCATGTACTGCGTGATCCAGAGTTAAGATAATACATAGTTTTCAGGGGAGGTCCTTTTAATTCCAGCAATGCTTAAAAATCATTATATCTAAATATAAACAGAGAAGAAGAAAAATAAATTACTGTTTAATCAACATGAAACCAATATTTATTGAAACTGAAGCTTTACAATAAATGTGTCTTATTGAGTAGTCAAAACTGTAAATCAATGTGGCTGTAGATGGTAAGACTGTCACTATATAATAGGGGTCTTATACGTTTCTGCTGTTGCTGCAGGTGATGAGTTTGGGATTTGAGTAGAGACTCAGATCCATGGTTCGATGGCTCGGTCCTCCTCTTCATCTTCCATATCATTAAACAGTTTTTGATAAACAGCTAAAATATTTCTAGCCCAAGTTTCTGTTGAATTTCCCTGTAATCTAATGTGGTCTGATTTAAAGTCTGATTGGTATTTTCATTACTGGGACAAGTGGTGAACAAAGTGTGTGCTTTCATCTGAAATATTTACTAATGCAGTGTAACACATCTAAAACAAAAATAAGCTTAAAACACACTTTAATGTCTTGTCTTAGTCTTAAAACATACATTTATTGTTTTTATTAAACCCGCTCCGTTTCTTCTGCTTTATTCTGCACTTAAACATGGTGACCTAGATTTCTTTTTAATACGGTGGCCAAACTTACCCAGAGCCATAGCTCTGTTGAATTATCCATTCCCCCTGCTCT
>JAUZNJ010041426.1:0-10038 GCA_034780135.1 Jordanella pulchra | reverse complement strand
ATAAACTTCTTAACTTTTTCCAGTCTCCGTGTTGGTGTTCTGCATGTGGGTTAGCGCACTTAGACCCATCATGACAAGCAGTCTCTTAAAAGCTATTCACCTTGCACCAGGTTGATAATACCTGAAAGCATTCTGGTTGCTTAAAAGCATTCTGGTTGCTTAAAAGCATTCTGGTTGCTTAAAAGCAACCTGGTTGCTTAAAAGCAACCCATTTTGATATTAACACAACTGTGATGAGTTTAACTTAAATCACATAAAACAACTTGCAAGGATGCAATTTCTCTCTAACATAATCCACTCTCTCTTCACTCTGGTTCTTTTACTTGACCAGGACTATTCTACTCTGTTATTTACCAAGTTTTCGGGGTAGACTGATTTGGTACACATCCTAAAATATAAATTGGAGTTGATAAGCAAAGCTTAACTATAACTACTTATCCCATAAGTAATATACATAAGATCTATATCATTATCAGATATAATTTGCTCTAGGATGAGTTCTTAGGCAAATGGTAAATATAAGCACTACTAGAGGCCCAGAAACTGATAGCTAAACTCCGGTGACAGAACAAGGCAGAGACTTTTGATTTTCTTTCAAATAAAAATACAGAGATTTAAAATTATCCAATGGATTCTTCGGAATGCTCATACCTACTGTGTAGCATGGAGGTAATTCATGTTGATGGTATTCCTCCATCAAAAGCACATAGCACCTAACTGACTGCAGAAGAGTTGAGGCGATGCTCCATACATACACTGTTTCCACCACATACAGATTATTAAAAACACCAGGACCATTAAGGCCGCATGTATGTGCTGTGAGGAAAATATTATAGCCAAACCTATATGACTCTGTAGCTACATTAAGTATGGTCGTGTAGTAACTTTACTTCTTAAGAAGTAGGGTAGGGGGAAAGTAAAGTGTTTTTCTCATGAAGAACTTGGTTTGTCAATAAAATGTTTAAAACTTCATAATGTCTGCTGAAATGTTTTTTTCTGATAGGATTGTGCCTCAATGTCTGCCTTTTGCAAAAAATACATTTTTATGTTCCGATAAAGCTGATTTAAATTCTCTTTAGCTATCAGCACACTTCCATAAATTTCATTGAAAGCTTTCAATTTCAAGAATTCTGTAATGTAGTATAATAAGGTTCCTTGACTTTTAATGGAAAATACCCACTGTTTTTGCTTACAGAAAAGATGTTTTACAATAGCATTATTCATTCAAGACATGCATAATATGCTACATTTACAGCTGTACATCAAATGTTCTATAGCACTGTTATATCTAATCTACACAGTTAAATATGTATGTAGATTTTAAATAAAAGATTAAACCTTTACCTCATTCTATTTCTTCATGGTTTTTAGCTCTGACTTTCTTGGTGGACTGAAAGAATGTTTCCTCTATTAACAGGTGGATGCTGGGTGCCAACAAAGTACAGCTGAAATCTGAGCACAAAATGCATGTGTGTGCTTTAGTTAAGCTAGCATCTGTCGGTTACACTGTTTGGACATGCTGTATTTATGTCTAGAGTTTAAAATGGTGAAGGTTTATTAACGGCCTTCTGTTTATAGAAAATGGTCATGAGTGAGGGAAGGACAATAAACCACATGTCCAGCTGCAGCCTAATGTAGTTATCGCAAAGCCACAGCCAAGCCAAAGCTTGAACAGAGAGAAAATGATGGACATTCAGACAGAAAGGTGGGTGAGAGGGAGCGCACACAGGATTTTTGCCAGGATCCTGGCTCAGGTTTTTACATAGCTCATGGATAAAGATGGATGAGCTAGATAAACTCTTAAAAGACAATGAGTTTTAGATGGAAATAAAATACAGAAATGCTGTAGTTTTCCCACTAGTATGTGAGAAAAACAGCTTCTGCACTTTCTACTTTAGCATTGCACTACCTCTGTCCTCTGTGTTTTATTGGCTCTGTGGTGTGAGTAAAGTAAGACTAGATGAGTTGCTGTGTTACACGGAATGCAGCAGTGAGGGAGGTGAAGCTTTATTTTCCTGTGAAAGGTGTATTTTTCTCTTGTCAACAGGCATGGCTGCATCAGCCTCTCCTTGACTCCCCCTCCCCGCCTCCATCTTATTCCTTACCTTTCTCTGTGGTTCCTATCTTCTCCCCCCTTCTAACTTCTGTTTGCCATGTGGAGGATAGATTGGGGGTATTATTTTTCCCTCCATGCTGTGATACTGAAAGTCCCGCTCTGCTCCTGTTTCCAAGATAAATTTAAAAACATTTTTCTATGGCTGCACTCCAAGTCACAGGACCCCCCCGCCCCAAGTTGTTTCTCCGACAGCTCAGACTCTACCCCTCTATCCTACACATAGCACTACATACACACCCACTCTCTCAAGCCCCACATACACAATCCTTTCCCTCTGTTTTCTCCTGAGGCTGTGCTTCTTTCTTGAACACTGACAACAGATAGCCTCCCTCTAGCAGTCCACTCCTCTGGGGAGGGATTTGCATCTTATTTGCATCTCATGACAGATTTAATAGAGCAAACTGTGCTCAATCTGAAGAAAAATGATGAGGAGGAAGAGGTAAGGTAAACGTAACTGGGGAGAAGCTGTATATTGGTGAAGGTGAAGGTGCGTAACTCCAAGCAGCTGTTCCTGCTCTCTTTCATCCTCCAAGCTCCTGTTCTGAACACAACTAGCATGGCTCTAGATTTAACTAGATTATTACCTCCACCAAGGAGGTTATATTTTTAGTTGAGTTTGTGCTTATTTGTCTGTCCATCCACCTGTGTACAGGATAACTTTAAAAGTTATGAACGGTTTTTAATAGCATCTTCACCAAAAGGTGCACATCAGTCGAAGGAACAGTCCATTAGATTTTGGTGATGATTGAACATCATAATCCAGATGCAGAAATTTTTTTTAAGGATTCTTTAACATTATTTGGCAGAACAAGCAGTTTCCCCATAAACCAGATAGTGGCAGCAGTGACTATTCAAAAAAGGCCAGAAGTGTAATACTGAAGAAAACAAAATACTTAAAAAGGACAAATAGTGTCTTTAATTCTTTGTTTGGATATTGTTGTTTGAACAATACATCAATCCATCTTTTCGTGCTTATTCTGTCAAGGTCATTTCCACTTATGTTAAACACAAATATATAACATCTCTCAGGCTGTTAAGCATTTGTTGAAGTTTAACTTTTGTAAAGTCAGCACATTTAAAAGGTAAATTGTAGGTAAAGTTATTAAGAAACTGTAAGAACCTGCAGGTAAAGATTCTCTACTACAACAACATTTTGTATTATCAAAATATCACACAGAGCACATAGACATTAACACTACATTAGTATTTCTATGAAAACAAGTACTACGCAAAAGTATTTTAGCTCTGAATTATCCAAGACTTGGGAATTGTATGTTCAGGAATGAAAAACAAGGCCAAATAAGCACTATATTTTGTGGTTAATCATTCAACCAGTTAAATTTCTTCTTAACTATAAATTTTTTATGGTCTAGGAATAAATAACAATCGTACGTATTCAGATACTTGTATATCATGGCATATCAGGTAAAATCTGACTATTCCCCTTAATTTCCAAAAAAAGTGTGAGGTTTATTTTTGTAAAAAATCTTTTGTATTTTATAGTGCTTTAAGTAAACAAATGGGGAAGGGCAATGATTTTTAGAAAGATATTGAAGTAAGAGCATGTGAAGCAGAAACTATCATCAAGCGTCGCCGAGCTCAGGTGGTAGCAATTTTATTAATTTATGTTTGCCTTTTAGCTGAGCTTGATTCAGACCTAAGTACTGTTTACATTCAGTCGCTGTCTATGTCTAATTTTTCATTTAGTCCACTGTGTAGTGCAAACATTTTAATGAGTTGACAAATTTTCCACTCTGTAGAGATTTAAGTAACTCCATACCCAGAGGTTTTCTGCTGCTGCATTTTATAAGTATTTATAGCTTCTAGGAACAGGAGAAGCACTGCCAGAGCCCTGCAAAAAGAACTCAAGCAGGCCACAAATGTGCATGTGTCAGCACAAATGGTTGGAAACTGACTCCATGAGGATGGTATGGGGGCCCAATGTCCACACATGGGCATTGTACTCAGAGCCCAGTGGCGTGCAGGATTCTAAATATTTGCCAGAAAACACCAAGATAGGCATGTTTGCCACCTGTGCCCTGTGCTCTTCACAGATCAAAGTAGGTTCACACTAAGCACATGTGAGAGATGTGACAGACTCTGGAGACACATAGGTGTGCAATCTGCTGACTGCAACATCCTTCAACATGACCGTTTTGGCAGTAATGCTGTGGGGTGGTATTTCTTTGGAGGGTTGCACAGCCCTCCATGTGCTCACCAGAGGTAGCATGACTGCCATTAGGTACCGAGATGAGATCTTTAGACCCCTTTTGAGACCATATGCAGGTGTGGTTGGCCCTGGGTTCCTACTGATGCAGGACAATGTTAGACCTCATGTGTCTGGAGTTTGTTAGCAGTTCCTTCAAGGAGGCGTTGAAGCTATGGCCTGGCCAGCCCATTCTCCAGAGCTTAATCTGATTGAATACATCTGTGACATCATGTCTTGATCAATCCACCAACATCACGTTGCACCACAGACTGTCCAGGAGTTGGTGGATGCTTTAGTCCAGGTCTGTAAGGAGATCCCTTAGGAGACTCTCCACCACCTCATCAGGAGCAAGCCAAGGTATTGTGGGGAGGTCATACAGGCACAAGGAGCCCACACACAATAGTGAGCCTCATTTTAATCTGTTTTAAGAACATTACATCAAAGTTGGATCAGCCTGTAGTGTGTTTTTCCAGTTTAATTTTGTGTGTGACTCCAAATCCAGGCCTCCATTGGTTAAAAAAAATTTGATTTGCTTCTATGATTTTTGTGTGATTTTGTTTTCAACACATTCAACTTTGTACAGAACAAAGTATTAATTGAAAATATTTTATTCATTCAGATCTAGGATTTGTTATTTGAGTGTTCCCTTTAATTTTTCAGAGGCGTATGACACCCAGTTTAAATTCTTTTTAAAACCAACACTGTACTGCACAGTTTGTATATTTTGATTATTCTAAACACATACTGTGTCAAAATCATAAACAAATACATATATTGGGTACATATACAATATTTATACAACCCCAATAATGTCCAATTGTCCCATGGAAACTAGAGACAAACCATCTCCCTTTTTAGCCATCAAAAGGTTCCTCTCAAAATTCTGGCTGGATATCACCCTTCTTATTGTGAAAAATGCAGTTAAGTTAAGATTGATGGTTTTTGTGTCAGGATACATTCTAATTTGCAGAAATTCTCAACAGAGTTGAGTTTGATGGGGTTTGATATTTGACACTCTTACTTGAAAAACTGGTAAAGTTCATTTGAACTGGTTGATATGGTCTGGATATAGTCTGAGAATAAATGTTTAGCCTTCCATTTATGATAACTCCACTGCTGATAGAAAGAACCTAAGGGTCATGCTCATGTTCAACAACTTGCAGCATTGACCTCAGCAAACTGTAGTATCTGAATGGATTTCATGAGGGAAAATTTACAAATAACTAAGTTTATATGCTATCCATGTGCAGGCTTTTACAAAACCTTTTAAAAAGCAATGCCACATGCAGTTTTTGTGCACCTTACTTGACATGTTATCCATGTTATTTACATCAAATTCTGCTGTGCAGAATATTTCTCAGATCAGGCGATTGGAAAATCACCCACTGTGTGCACACTGTGGACTCCATCTGTCTCTGCAGCTGTTTTTGCTTTGCATCGTATACATACCACCCTGTTTAAGTTTAAAATGGTCAGGGGTTTTTGACTGTTCTCTGAAACAGACCCTCCCCCAGTGATGTTAGGGATGATTGAAAAGCGTAAAGAACACATGTAGGTCACAGAATGAGAGATTGTAGAGCAACTCAAAAAGATTACTCCAAAATCAATACATTCAAACAAAACTACGATTTGCAAATAAAAATTCACTGAATCACAATTTTTCCACCATCATTGCCATTGGTACCCCTGCTTGATCAATCCATTTCAATTCAGTTCAATTTATTTATATAGCCCCAGTTCACACACTTTTCATCTCAAGGCACCTTACAAAGACAATTCAATCAAATCACACAGTCAGATTGGTTCAAAATGTTCTATCTAATGAAAACCAGCTGATTGCATCAACTCATTGATTCGACAGCAATCCCTCACACCAACCATGCATGTAGTGACAGTGGAGACGAAAACGCTCCCTTTTAACAGGAAGAAACCTCCAGCAGAACCAGGCTCGGTGTAAGCGGCCATCTGCCGACACCGACTGGGGTTGAAGGAGACAGAAGTAGACATACAGAAAGTAGCAGAGATATAAAAGGTAACTGTTAGGCAGCTCCACAGGCAACCCCGTCCGGGAAAGACATAGCCAGGCAGACCAGCTCTAACCCAGGAACCCATGTCAGAGGAGGAAAGAGAGCACTTCTAGTTAGTCACAGTAACAGAAACAGGACTACACTGAAAAACAGGCCAAGCTCCAATAACTATAAACAAAGGTGTTGATGGTAGCAGCGCAGCCGACATTTCTCTCCAGGATGGCGCCACAGCCAAACAGGAACAGAACAGATGAAGCTACTATGATGAGAAAAAACAGAGGGCGAAACTTTAGAGGTTGAACTTTCAAATACCGCAGAATGAGAGAATGGAGAGATGATGAAGAGCATAGAATGATAAAAAGTGCTCCCTATGTCAGAAATCTAAGCCTATCGCAGCATAACCAGAGAGATAGCACAGGATAGCCTGAGCCACTTTAACTATAAGCTTTATCAAAAAGGAAAGTTTTGAGCCAAGCCTTAAAAGTAGACATGGACCAACCCTGGTAGTTGGTTCCACAGGAGAGGAGCCTGATAACTAAAAGATCTGCCTCCCATTCTACTTTAGAAATTCTAGGAACCACAAGTAAACCTGCAGATGGAAAAAAGATGGAGCTTGGCCATTTAAGGCTTTATATGTGAGAAGGAGGATTTTTAATTCTATTCTAGGTTTAACGGGAAGCCAATGAAGAGAAGCTATATAGGAGAAATATGATCTCTGTTTTTAATTTTCATCAGAACTCTGGCTGCGCATTTTGGATCAGCTGAAAGCTTTTAACTACAGTTTGTGGACTTCCTGATAGCCTCAGCTTCAACAAGCAATAAATTATGGGATAAGGAAACCAATTCTTTAAATCGAATAAAGAAGGATGCATTTGTCAGCTGAATGTAGGAGTTGTTAAGGCAGCCCTCATGGCAGCACTGTAATGTATCTACCTACAAATGTGGCTTTTCAAGGATGAGGTCCCTGATTTGGGACACACCTATAAAGATACTTGAATTAAGTGGACTGAATAAGGGTTGCCTTCATAGTCACTAAAATCCACAGCTAGATATTTCAAGCATTAGGACTGTGGTTCCTTTGTACACAGGATCTCTCACATCCCTACCGCACTGCTGCAATGAAGCTCTTTTGATACACCTGTAAACCAAGTCTCCTGGCAGTGCAATCAAGTCTATTCCCTTGAGCTGTTGATCTTTTTTTTATTGTTTCTGCAAACTCTCAACAACAGGTTATTATTTGCCTTGAGTTAGTTTATGTCTAGAGTACTTTGCCCTTCTTGACCCATGTTGCCTGCTTCCTAGATTTTCCCACCTTGCCTTGCCCTTGTCTGACACCTCACTGACTTCTGTATTCTGGGCTAAAACCAGGACTGTTTACCACAACAATGAATATTGTCAATTTGTGTGCATGATTTAAACCAGTTCTTCTGAATCTGATCAAGCCTCAGCCATTCTACTTGTTCCTTTTTTCTGCAAGCTGTCTGCTCTATGCATAGCCAGGCTACGTACAGCCTACTCCTGGAGATACTTCCCATCTTATCCAGGGTTTTCTTAATAAACCTTTTAAAACACAATGTAATGTCTGGCTTAAATGTTGTCTTCTGTGTCTGCTCTTGCATTTCCTACTTGGTCAAATTGGAATGTTCAAACAGCTATGTTTTTAAGTATTAAGTGGGTTAAATCTCTGGCCCCAACTTCAACCCTATTAAAATGTAAAAGCTTTGCTTAATATAATGGTTTTTTGAATCTTTTTGAAAAGACGGATTGCCAAATATTCCATTGGGGTTAAAAAAGAAGCCTGTTTCTAGCTACAAAAGTCTTGTATTTTCCAAGAAACTAATTGACATTTATCTAAACTTCACTGTGGGTGAATGTATAGTGTTCATTATGAGCTATATGTAAAGGTCTGATACACTTTGGATGACAGAAAAATCCTAACTCAAACATGTGCACTAAACTATTTATTCAAATGTTTTCAATTTGTCTTTTATTTGATCATCCATTCTAGAGGAAAGTAGTTGATTGAAATAAATAATTAAAACATCAAAATTAAGTTGACTTCAAATGGATTAGAAGCGAATGTAGACTTCAGCGCAGAGCTGTATTTGTAGCCTGGAAAGACGTGTACAGTACATCCACACTATATATATGCCTATGAGCATCGGTATCAGCCCTCATGCTTATTTTCAATGTAATTTGTTTAAACGCCACTCTTATTGTGTGTGAAGCTCTTTGATTCCAACCTTTTGACTAAATATATCCTTGATACACACTAATGTAGGTAATCAAAACTAAAAGTATGATGTAAATGATCATAAATGGACACATTGTTGCTGTGGTCAGAGATATGTCGGTCAGCAGTATCTTTCTGTCTTAGAGGTATGAACCGATGGACAAAAAAAACCAAATAGCTTTGCAAAGTATGTACAGAAACACAATTGTTAGTAATGTGTTCAACTTCTTATAGTCTACATCAGTGGTCTACAACCTTTCAAATCCAAAGAGCCATTTTACCCTGAGCCAGACTAAATTAAAGTCATTTTGACCCACAAATATTGCATGACCTTTAAATAAAACATTAATTATTAGTTTTGTTCTGCCAAAGGACATCTTTTGCCATTTTATTAAAAAACAAACGGTTTATGTTCTTTTTGTTTTTAGCCCTTTCACACCAAGTGTATCATGTTTGATTTTTTAAAACCTCTACATCACCAGAGTGATATTTTTGTTTATTAAAAAAAGTATTTATACAATCAGATAGACACAATGAACAAACAATTAATCATAACTTGTATAGAAATGTCTAATTTATCATAAATAACACACAAAACGTATATAATTTTAATGATATAAAATTGGTGGTCTTTTTTTTCCTCTCATACTTCTCACTAGTTAAAAGAATTTTTCAGTCATTTCATGGTTTTCAAAACAAACATTGCTAAAGAAGGAAGAAGCATGGATTTATTTTTTTTAGATTATTATCTAAAAAGTAAAACAGTTTTCAAGCTAGTATCCAAGTAAAACATGTTTCTGCTTCTTTAAAGTCATTTTGAGAAAAAAAACTTAGTTCAAATGTTCTTTAAAAAATGCTTAAGCTTCTAATAATAGTATTTATTAATATACTATAATGAAAAACATTAGTTGGTTCTTTATTTTTTTTTAGCCACTGTAAACAGCCATTGTAGAAAGCCACATGAAGAGTTGCATACACCTGGTCTACATAATCAAACATAAATTTTTGGGCATGTGTTTGATTGGGGATAAGATATAACTTGTTTGCATACATTCATAGGGCTCATTGTGTGATAATGCTTAGCTAAACTCTGACGCATGCCGCAGCTCTGTTATAATTACCTTTATTGTGTCGCATGTACAGCAAATGCCTGCAAGCGAGAGGCTTTTTCAATTAGAACTTATTCTCCATCAGAGCTTCAATCCCTGCCACAAACCCCCTGATTGTCTGTGTGTGTATTTGGTAACCTTTCTAATTTCACACTTGTTAAGTTTTCTCGTAAAAGGCAACATTTTAGTAAGAAGCCCTCAGGATGGGTGAATGTCATTAGTAATGGTGTGGAAGTGGGTGTTGCTGTGTGAGATTTAGGGGAGATTAATTTGGTAAGAGAAGATAGAGGAAGCCTTGTCTCTCCAGAGGACCTTCTTCTACAGTCTTGGGGGGGGGGGGGGGG
>JAUZNJ010041425.1:0-10038 GCA_034780135.1 Jordanella pulchra | reverse complement strand
GGTTCCAGAAAGGGCCGTGTGGCTGCTGGTTTTCTTTCCAACCAAGCAGTAGCACACCAGACTCCATTCATCTCATTCAGCCTTAACCTGATGACTTAATGAGATGACTATAGTCTGGTGTGCTACTGCTTGGTTGGACATAAAGCCAGCAGCCACACAGCCCTTTGGAACCACTTT
The DNA here is from genome assembly GCA_034780135.1 of Jordanella pulchra. Taxonomy (NCBI): domain Eukaryota; kingdom Metazoa; phylum Chordata; class Actinopteri; order Cyprinodontiformes; family Cyprinodontidae; genus Jordanella; species Jordanella pulchra. The sequence goes on along the minus strand of JAUZNJ010041425.1, from coordinate 9,861 downwards.
GACACCCCTGGTCTAGGAGCTCAGTGATGTCCAGATCTGTGAGGAGATACCGTAGGACTCCATCCGTCGTCTCATTAGGAGCACAGCATGACGTTGTCAGGCATGGAGGCCATACAAATTACTGAATGCCATTCTGAGTTGCTGCAATGAAGTTTCAGCAGAATGGACCAACCTGCCGCGTCATCTATTTACTGTAATCTTTGGGGTGTCTTTGAATTCAGCCTCTGTAGGTTGATCATTTTCATTTCCATCAAGTGATGTGGCCTCATTTTGGTTCCAACACATCATCCGGTTCATATCAGTAGAAATAGACAGCAGGATCTTTTCCCCATTGAGTGTACATTAAACAGGTAGACGCCCCTCTAACAGAAGATTACAGAGCAACTAGTATGACAGAAGCAGTTTTGCAGTAATGAAAAAAATAAAGGGTCATTACAGAGTTTTCCATTTCTTCCAGTATTTATTGTATTTATAAGTTGCAAGACTTCCAGTCCAAACATGATGGTGGTTCCACATCAAGCCACTTATGAGTTATGGCTTTCACCTGTTAATAAAAATAGCAGGAAATATCTATTAGACTTCTTCAGTTCTTGGAGTAAATTACCCAGAAAAACCACAGTAAAATCACACCTTCAATTTAAATCTATTTGTTATTCATTTCTTTTATAACTTCTGACCAATAGGGTCTGTTCTTAATACATTCCCACGAGACATGAAAAGGTCCTTCAAACACATTCTCAAAATTCCTCCAACATTTTGCCTTTTCAGTTTACAATGTTTGTTTTTAGTGTTAGGTGTAACAAAAAAACCTACCATGAATTTCCAGGTAAATTCCTTCCACAGGTCAGAACTTGATGTGTGAATCACAGAATTGCATATATTTAACCAAACGTGTCAATTCTTCTTATTTTGGCTTCTTTTTCCCATTTAACCTTAATATATGTTGTATTACAGTTTCTCTCCATTTGTGGACATGAATATAGTTTTTTGGGAGGTCTTCTGTTGCTTGAATCTAATAAGATTTTAAGTCTCGTCCTCCAAACATTTTTGTACTTTTATTCTAATGATGTCTTAGCTGGAGATATCTAAAAAAAAAATTCACATTTTTACAGGTTACAGTTATCTTCAAGTTGTTTAAAACATTTTAATTCACTATTACTTGTAATCTTCCAGTAACTTATGCCTTTTTGTGACCACCGTCTAAATCTCTTATCCATTCATACAGGGAGAAAATCTCTATCATAATTGTAAAATTCAAGCAATTCTTTCAATCTCTATTTGCTTTAATATTTTATACCATATGTCCAATGCTACTCTTATCCATAAGGGTACCAGGTCTATATGTTTTTTAATAAGACACTGATCTCCATGCCAGGATTGTAGAGGTATATCACTGTAAGACAGCTCTCTCTTTCCATTTAGCTTCACACCACCCACCCAACACTCTCATCTGCGCTGCTCTGTAAAAGTCCACTAATTGTGGTAAAGCCCATCTGCAGTTTTTGTTAAGCTCAGATGGAATTCAAGAGTATTGTGTCCCAATCGCGGAGTTGTTAGTCAGGAACCTTTATAGGCAGAGCCTGAACAAGAAACAGAAGTCTTGGAAAAAGGTTCATCTTTATGTTATCTATTCCTTTATGTAGATTTGTGCGTAACAAAGACCAGCATTGTAGATCCGCCCTAATGTCTACCGCCCGTGGGATGTAACTGCTTTCAGAAAGGTTGGATAACTCTGCAGGGATTCAAACCCCCAGATCATTTATACATTTATTGTTCCAGTTGAACCTGGAAGTTTTCAGAGATGGTTGGTAGATAAATGGGAGAACTTGTGTTTTCTGTAGATGTGAACCTCAGAGCTCCTGTTCATCGGCTCAGAGAGGTCCTGTTCCAGACCTCTCAGGAGTTTGTCTTGATCTCCTCCATGAACTCCATGAACACCTGCGAACCTTCTGCTTTCTGTCTCTCCTGAACTTGGGTTCATGTCTATTGACTTATGATTCATTCAAACCTCCATTCCTTGATTTGTGGGATGGTAGAAAAGGTTTGATGAAGCGATCTTTAACTCAAACAGAGAACCGCGATCAACACAATGCTCCTGAACCGATGGGATGTGATCCACGGACGAGCAGATCAGCTCTGATATTCCACTGCAGGCTCATCAAACTCAGATCAACACATCCAGCGACAGAAGCACAAAGAACCCACTGGTTATAAAGCGACTTCATTTCCCAGGATGCATCGCTTCACAACGTTCAGCCATATTGCTTTTTCCTAAGCGCCTGGCTACATTGGGCCGTCGGTGTCACAACTGAACATGTAAGTACACGAACCGCAGTGTTTTAAACCGGTTTGGGGCTTTTTTTATTCCGTGTTTTAATTCCTGGATGAACGAGGCTGTGGGGGGAGGCTCTGGTGGGCGTGGGGCTGGAGGCGGAGGTCTGGGAGCCGCAATGCAGCCCTGCGGTTCTCCAGTCGACAGCCTCTGTTGTTGTTTTCTCAGACAGCGACATGTTACATCCCGGCCGCCCCCGCGCCGCTGCCGCCGTTAGCTGGACCCGCGGTCCCCGTCCCTCCCCGGGCGGCCGGCGGCCATCGGCGGCAGCGCAGAAGAAGAAGAATGGCCACAGCAGCGCCTGGATGCTAGTTAGCTTTAGCCGAGCTCCAAAGCTTCCACGCGAATCGGTGCGCGTGGACTGTGTGAAGATGAGAAGCAGTCCGAGTGGATGTTGGAAATGATTCAGAGGCTGCTTTCAACCTCCACAGCTGAAAGGATCACAGCACCGACCCAGCTGTCCTCCAGCCTGTCCACGCGTGGCAGCAAGTTAACAGAGCTGCTTCAGGTTGTGGACAAAGGGCCAGGATGTTTCCTCTCCTAATAAAAGTCTGTGTGGAGGATTCCTTCATTTACAACCACATATGTGTTTATATTTCAGGGTTTGTCTTGGATTAAAATCCCTTAAAACATTAATTAAAGTCATTGTTTGATTCAGCAGAATAAGTGTCAGTTTTTATAACGTGATCATTTTTAAAATGTGTTTTTAGTGAGACTGAGCTCCAGTGGATGTGAAGGAGAGGATTCATTTTCCTTGAACAGCCTTCTAAATGAAAAGCCACCAAATATTCACTTATTTTCACATCATTCTTTGTATTTTACTTTTTTAATCTGTGCTAAAGGATGATCTTTAATCTCTTTAAAGAAGCTTAATGTAAGTTGAAAAGAAAGGCTGGGGGGGGGTCAGCCTGCTTCCTGACCTTTCACCTTCTGGCTGGGGTCTTTAACTCCGCCCCCTCTGTGCGTCTGTCCCAGTGTTGCAGTCATGGCTCAGACGGTGCAGACCAACGGGGTCCAGTCCCTCAGTAAGACCTGGGAGCTGAGTCTCTACGAACTCCAGAGAACGCCACAGGTAGGCCCACCGCCATCGCCGTCCAGGTGACTGAGGCGCTACGCCTGACCAGCTCCTCACCCGTTTGTTTCCGTCTGCCACAGGAGGCCATAACGGACGGCCTGGAGATCGCCGTGTCCCCCAGGTCCCTGCACAGTGAGCTCATGTGTCCCATCTGTCTGGACATGTTGAAGAACACCATGACAACCAAAGAATGTCTTCACCGCTTCTGCGCCGATTGCATCATCACAGCTCTGAGATCCGGGTGAGTCGGTTTCTTTCTTCATCTCTGTGGCAGGAGGTCTTCCTCCTGAGACGCTCCCTCATGTTATGAGCCGCCGGCCGCAGCAGCTGAGCATGGAAAGGAACGTGACGGCGGCGAGGGAAGGAGTCCAAAAGATGCTGCTTATTTGATGGTGATGATGTTTCCATGGCGATTAGTTCATGGAATGGATACAGTAACCCCTCAAATCCTGAAGAGGGCGCTGAGCTGAAACCGAATGGCTGCCGAGCAACCATCCCCATCCTCCCTGCAGGGAACCAGGGTTTGTCTGGGATCCTCCCACTGAGGCCTGTTTTCATCCATGGATGGAAACCAGTCACACAGCTGACTTTACCGTCTGGTTGTAGCTCTGCAGACATCAGAACATGTCTCCATGCAGGATGGGTCCGATTGAAGTGTGTGAAACACTTTGTTTCCCTGTTTTTTTTTTTGTTTATTTTAGTTGTAACGCGAGTTTCTGAAGATAATCCTGTTTACTGATTGATTGGCCTCCCTCCCTGCAGGAACAAAGAGTGCCCCACCTGTCGGAAGAAGCTGGTTTCCAAGCGGTCGCTGCGCCCAGACCCAAACTTTGATGCTCTGATCAGTGAGTAACCATCAGCGCTGATGACGGATGATGAAACCGTTCAGCTTGAATTCTGTCAAAGCAGCCGGACCCAATGAAAGGCGGTTCTGTGAGCTTCTGCTCGGCTCCTTCCTCACAGAACCGCGGTTCTCCTCTCACGTCCTGCCCCTAGCCGTAGCCATCAGTCACAGGCCAACCAATCAGTGAAAGGGGAGGAGCCTGACACCTGTTTAAGCTCCTCCCACAGATGCTCAGAGGTTCCATTGGATGCAGCATCACTGTGATCAATAAAGGGTCAGAGGTCAGACTGGTGTCACTGACTTCATCTTCAGTGTTTTAGAGGTTGAGATCATTTCTGCCCCTGCTGGGAGCTGATTGGTCCAGAGGTTGCTTAGTTTCACCAGGATTAAAGAACAGCTCATCCATTCTATCCCATGATGCATCAGAGCTGCACTAAAGGCCGGATCTGATTCCAGGTAAGATCTACCCCAGCAGAGACGAGTACGAAGCTCACCAGGAGAGAGTTCTGGCTCGCATCAGCAAACACAACAACCAGCAGGCTCTGTCCCACAGCATAGAGGAGGGGCTGAAGATCCAGGCCATGACCAGGTAAGACCGCCCGCCCGCCGGCCGCCCGCCGCTCCGCCTCTGTGTACCACGCCTCTCTGTCATCGCCAGGCTGCAGCGGGGCAAGAGACACACCGTGGAAAACGGCAGCGGAGCCGAGGACAACGGAGACTCCTCCCACTGCAGCAACGCCTCGGTCCACAGTAATCAGGTAGGTCCCGGAACCGCCCAGAGCCCCCCCGCCCGCTGCTCCGCTCACACGCTGTGCTTCCGCCCTGCAGGAGGCGGGCCCCAGCATCAAGCGCACCAAGACCAGCGACGACAGCGGCCTGGACATGGACAACGCCGCCGAGAACGGGGGCGGAGACTCCGTGATGGACGGCGGCGCCAGCGAAATAGAGCTGGTGTTCAGGCCGCACCCCACCCTGATGGAGAAGGACGAGGCCCACAGCAGGTGCGTGGGCCACATGTGGACCTGAGCTGTCTGGGAGCCGGCCTCCAACCCACGCCGTCTGTCTTTGCAGTGTGGAGTTTGTTCCTCGCTACATCAAGACGTCGGGGAACGCCACTGTGGACCACCTGTCCAAGTACCTGGCGGTGCGGCTGGCCCTGGAGGAGCTGAGGAGGAACGCCGAGGCCAGTCCTGTTAACGTGGAGGCGGCGTCCGAGAAACAGTACACCATCTACATCCCTACGGCTGGAAACCAGTTCACCGTGAGTACCGCCGCCGCCGCCCCTCCTCCTCCGCCGCCTCGTCCTCAGTCTGCTCTCTGTTCTCAGGTTCTGAACGGGTCCTTCTCTCTGGAGCTGGTCAGTGAAAAGTACTGGAAGGTCAACAAACCCATGGAGCTGTACTTCGCCCCGACGAAGGAACACAAGTAGAACGGCAGGAAGACGGACCCCAACAGACGAGGAGGAGGACAGAAAAACAACACTTTTATACTTCCTGTCTTTGTCAGGCGGCAGCAGATCAGAGGGGGTAACCATGACAACCAGGAGAGGAGCCAGTGACCCGGACATGCAGTCTGCTCCTCTTCCTCGTCTTAGTTTTATGTTTGGACCATCCTCATCCTCTGTTGCCATAGAAACAGACTGTCTTTGAAATGTAGCTGCTCTCTGCGGCTCGTCCTTTTGATAAATGTGTTTTGTAACGGGGGGGGCTGTCAGACCACTACAGTATTCAGTGAAAACGAACCGAAGGATCCGAACACCGGAGAACCTGGAGGAGAACCTGGAGGAGAACCTGGAGGAGAACCTGGAGGAGAACCTGGAGGAGAACCTGGAGGAGAACCTGGAGAAGCAGGACTCCACACTGAAGGGTTGGTCTCTGATTGGCTGTCAGCGGTCGGTTCTATGCCACCAGCAGGGGGCGGCCATGTTGGACGGGTTTCCTCTGCTGCTGGAAGATGTTTGGTACCTGGCATCAGAACCAGAACAGAAGCTGATCCTCTCCAGCGGTTTGGTGTTCTGATCCCTAAAGTGAAGGTTCAGCCCGGTTCCTTCCAGAACCTTCAGCCCATCAGTAGAACCACACCACTGTTTATCTTCCTGGCTCTGGACTTTTTAGTTGAACTGTTTGGGTCAGAACCGTGTACATACTGATCAGTTCCCTGAACTCCAGGAGGTTCTGGCAGAACCATCTGGATCTTCAGGTTAGTGTTTAGTCCACTGTGGACGATCTGGACCCAATTCACCTGGAAGTGGACCCGCACCGCTTCATTCCTGTTCTGTTTGGTACCAGTGTGTGTCTGTGTGGTTCTGTACTGCATTGTTCTGGTCGGACAATAAAACTGATCTGTTCAACTTCCTGTCTGAGAGTCTGGAACCGATGCTGACCCAGTTCTGACAGCAGGAGCCGAACAGAACCGCTGCTGATCGGAGTTTAGTGGAAAGAATCCGACTAATCAGTGTTCAGCTTCAGCTTTTATTCAGGTAGAAAAAGCGGCGCCACACAGAAGATACATGTAGAAAAAGGTTCAGTCCCAGCATGCACTGGGAGAAGGCGCCACAGAGTCCTGCCCCCAGGCGCCAGCACCCCCCTCAGGAGGGAGGGTGAAAACAAACACAGCGAAGCAGCAGAGAGACGCACGGCCCGGTTCTGGTGACTTGGACCGAGACATCAGACGGTCTTCCTGGCGGTCAGGACCCGGACGATGGAGCCGACTCCGCCCACTGCCAGGGCCTGAGGAGAGAGGACAGAGGACCAATCACAAAGCAGCCAGGATCTACGGAGGAGCCCGCCTCCATCATTGAACGTTTCACAGTCGGATCAAACATTTCGTGTCTACTAAAGGTTTTTATATTCAGCTTTTTAAAAACGGGTTTTCTGGGGGCGGGACTTCCTGTTGGTCAGCTGGATGTTAGAGACATTTGATTGGTCCAAGTTTGCAATGAGAGAAATGGAAAAATGAAACTAATGGACCGACCGGCACCAGGAAACGGACCGGGTCACAGCCCACCAAAACCAGAACCAGTCTGGACTCCAGATGAACCATGCAGACATTCAAACCCCAGAACCAACCGAGGAACTGCTGGTTCCTTTAGATCCAGACCTCTGTCAGGATTGGATCACCCTTTAGGAGCCATTTCAGAACTGGACCAGAACCTGCAGGTTTTGTGAACCTTTAGTCTGGGTCTGTTCTAATAGATTCTACGGATGGAAGGATTCTGGTGCTGAAACGGTCCGGTACCAAACACATTGCTGAACCCTGGACATGGACAACGCCGTGACACCACCTGATCTGTGGTGTCACGGCGTTGTCCATGTCCAGAACTGAGGTTCTGGAGCAACAAGGCCCGGTTCTGTTCAAATAAAATGTCCACATCAGATTCTGTGTTTCTGATTCAAAACCACCAGAATCCAAAGGTTTCAAACCGGAAAGTTTAGTGGAAGGAAAAAGTTTACAAAGAACTTCTACCGTTGACCAGCAGAGGCCCGGCGGTCCGGGTCTGAGCAGAACCCCCATGGTTCTTACCTTTTCGTGCCACTGCAGCAGGACGGCGCTGCTGTTGTCGGACGGTCTCTCGAAGCCTCTGTAGATGTACTTCATCAGCAGGTCCACGCCGGCCTTGTCCAGGGAGCCCACGGCCTTCTCAATGTCGCTGCTTTTAAAGCTGCTCAGCACCTTGACCACCAGCTGCTCCGCGCGGTCCTGGAGGGACGAAGCAAACGCAACTCATGGTGAGCATCTGGAAGAGGCGCCACCCTGAAGCCCCGCCCCTACACCTCCATCCAGGTAGACTTTCTGTCTGTTTCATCTGAAGAAGCTTTTATTAAATCTAAAAACTACTTCCTGTCTGACATCATCAAACCGCTGAAGAAGTTCTGATCAGTCTGCTTCTTGCTCCTCAGGCTGAACTGTGTTCTCTGACAATTCTGGTTCTGGTCGTTCCTACCTTGGCGTTCTGGTTCTTGGTGTTGATGGGGGGGTTCTTGAGGACAGCGTGCAGAGCTCCAGGCATGTTCCCTCTGAAGGCAGGAAGTTAAGGACAGAGATGATGACCTTATATGGTAAAGAAGCTCTGCGACACCAGAAGCTAAAACTAATGAGGAAAACCTTTGGGTCTCAGGCTAATAACAGGCTAGCCTGCTGTAAATTCTAGAAAGCAACCCGGAAATACCGAGCGTTACATTCGGGTGCTGACGGACATCAGAGTTCCTCCCTGCGGGAAGCAGCGCCGCATCAACCCGCATAAGGATACTGTCTGAGGAGGGAGTCCACCTCCGCTTCGTCCGGCCCCCCCTGGCTCTCGCCGCCGTCCTCCTCGTCCACAAACTTGTTTTCATCGTATTCGTCTACATCGACCTTCCTGAAGCGGTCAGACACAGTGTTCTTAGACATCCTGGAGGAGCGGAGACTGCAAACACCTTCTGACGGTAAAAAACTCTACTTCCTCATCCCGACACTTCCGCCTCTCCTCCTCCTCCTTCTTCTTCGGTCCTTTCGCGGCTTCTGTGTTCTGGTTCTTCCTGTGTTGATTAGCGCCACCAGCTGGTTTCAACCAGAATCACCAACATGATGTTTGTACAGAAGGAAAAGAAGCAGCGAGTTTTAATTTCCCACCAGGACCTGAATCCTCAGGCTGTGTCTGGGCTTAAAAGGGACCATAAATAAAAACAATCCGTTTCATTCAGAGTGCAAACATCAGAACAAAGCACGTAGTTTGGAAAACTAATTTAATTCCCCAAATATATAATCAAGGCAGAGCAGCTTCCGGTCCTCCAGAAGTCCTCCAGCCTCCATCTTTACCGACATTTGGTGAACATGTTTAAGATTCTAGTTTCCTCCAGTTCAGAAGTTTTCTGTGTTTACTTTGTCCTTTAAACTGAACAGATCCGCTGCACAAGCTGTTTTCATGGGATCCATCTGAAATAAGTGTAGTGTTGTCATGGTGACGCTAGATGGTGCTGTGTAGTTGGAGGAGAACAAGTCAAAGATGGACCGTGATCAAATCAGGACCAGCTGCGGATATAGATCCGTTGCCTTGAAGCTGTTTCTATGGAAACGCCTCATTTTCTTCATCCTCCTGGTCTGGAATATAACAGTCTTCATCATTTCCACTGTTTGTGTGAGCTGAAATAATTATGCTCCTATTATGCCCCTCTAAAGTTCTGGGAAATATTGTGGACGTTATTCATGTTAGTTTGTAAAGACTGTGCAGGTATCTTAAGTCCTCAGATTGTTTAGGTGAAGAGCTTCCCCTGATCTACTGGAAGTCGCTCTCCTCCTCCAGGAGCAGTTAAACCATTACAGGACGAATCAACCCAGGCTGCTTAGTGGAGTCTCAGAAAACCATATAGTTCCTGCTGAAGTACGACTGAGGCTCCTGATCTCTTTCTATCAGTGGTAGTGTGTGTGTGTGTGTGTGGGGGGGGGGGGGATGATCAGTGTGATCATCACCAAATTTAATCATTTGTCATTGGTTATAATACCAAATGTGTGAAAATTTGAGCAAAATACGCCTGACACTTTTCAAGTTATTTGGAAAACAGACAAACTAATGCCGATGAAAACATAACCTCCTTGGCGGAGGTAGCAGTGGGTTCTCTGATATCAGACGGA
>JAUZNJ010041424.1:0-10038 GCA_034780135.1 Jordanella pulchra | reverse complement strand
GGATGGATGGATGGATGGATGGATGGATGGATGGATGGATGGATGGATGGATGGATGGATGGATGGATGGAAAATGTCATTTTCCAAAATGCCTGTATAGATAAGTCATTCTTGTATGAATTAACCTTTTTGTTCACTAGATCGGATATATTTATTAATATAACTCAGCATTGGTTATTGTAAATATTGGTTCTTAATAGGTCAAAACTTGAGTTTCATTGATTACAATTTCTCATTTATTCTTTATTTGAAAATAATTTTACGTTTAATCCTAACAAAATATGCAGAAATCGTATTTTGATATAGATAGCTCATTGAAAAGATCATCCTTCAGCTTGATGTAGAGATTGAGACTGATTTATAAATGTGTACAAAAACTAAATACTCAGCTCTGCTACAATGCTCAGTTGTTTAAAAACACTCAGACCTACAAGATATGTAATGCGACATCAAACAGATTTGTGCCAAAATACGTATATTGATAGTTTGAGATATAAACACCTTGGTAAAAAACCAAAACACTAATAACCTTAGAGAAATTGTAGTGTATTATTAGCTTATGGATGGCATCAATTTTGCATGATCAGGGCACTAAATTGAAAGAATTTTCCAGTGGAAACTTCTTTTCAAAAACAAAAATGTCCGTCTATAAATAGAGTAAAAAAGGTCAGTTTGTTTTGCAAGCTTTTTAGCTACGAGAGGAAATATCACTAGAGTAAAAACTGAACTATAATCCATCAGATTTAGAAAATTCAGAGGACAGTAAAGGTCTTATAAAAGAGAATAGGACTTGAGGTGTCAAACCATTCACCATCGTAACACTTAAGACTATCAAGATCTAACTTTTAAAGACGAGTATGATGTAAAAGGGGAGGGAGTTGGAGTGTTGATGAGGCCAGCTAGTGTCGCACAGATTTCTCCAAGGACTCTCCGTCAGCATCTACGTCCCCGTGTAGCTCGCTGGAAATGTGGATTTCAACTGTACTAGACTCTGAACCTAGCAAGACAAAATAGGGGGACATTACTTGTTACTGCACAAAAATATTTAATTGAAATTGTTACATATCACTAATAGCTAATAAAAAGGTTAAACTGACATAAAACTCATAAAAATCTTTTTAGATTCACAAATTATTATTATTACTACTTGATGAAAGAATACGTTTTTTTGAATGAATGAGAACCAAAAGTCCTTTAGAAGAATAGCTTTATTTTAAAATTGTTGTCAGAGGTTCTAGTGACAAGATAAGGAGCAAACATAACTTTAGTGTTGAAATAAAATGAAATTTCTGGCAGTAAATGCACACTTCCCAAACTGATGTGGTCTAATACAACAAATACGCCTAAAAGATACAGTTAATCAAATTTTGCAGGAAAAAAAGATATGCTTATAAATCTTCATACAGTTTTGGCATGAACAGCACAGTTAATACATCAGCTGAAAGTATGATATAGGAGCAGCAATATGAGCTTGAACTTGTTTTGAAAATGTTTTATTAGACCGCATTAGTTACAGATATGGGATTTTTTTCCTGGTAATGTGCATTCTTTCTCCATAGCTCTCTGCTAATAATCTGATTATCTGCAAATAATGATGCCTAAAAAACCCTGAATGGAAAGTCACAAAGTCAGCAATAAAATTACATAATGAATAAACATCTCCCTTAGCTTTTAGATTTACATACTAAATACTCTGGTAATGTCTCTTCCACTTCAGATCATTATTCACAGACAATCCATAAATCTCCACGAGTGCAGTTTCATGCTGCAGTTGCATTATTCAATCCAAATCAAATACAGGATGTTACATAACTGGAGCCAACACTGATGTAAAAAAACAAAAATTTGAAATGAATTTAAGTATTTTCCTCTGTTGAAGATCACTTAAATCAAACTGCTTGGGTTATTTTGAATAAAGCTTTTTTTTTGTTTAGGAAAAAATGCATGTTTGTAAAGGCAAACAGACTTCATGACGTTATCCATGAACATCACCAGCCCTGATATACTGGTGAGCTGCTTGCTCCACTGGCAAACCAGTTACCTTCAGAGAGGACGCTGATGGCATCCGAGTGCTGCTGCCCGTTTCCCACAGTGTTCTTCTGCACTTCCTGAATGTGACTCTGGTAAAGCAGAGTCGTTCCCGCTACTGGGTTTTGTCCAGGTGTGTTGGGCATTGAGGTAGACCCCGAGTCCCAGGCCAGCTCTCTGTTCTGCTGTGGGTTGAGGTCCACATCCAAGCCTGTCCAGCCATGAAAGGCCAGAGTGTTCAGGAACGCCTGCATCGGGTTCAGAATGCCCTAAAAGAGTTCGATGCAACATGAATAGGAGTATTTATGGGATTTAAAACAAAAGATGATCGCTGCTTCTATTATTAGTGTTAAACCGACCATGATAAACCATGTGGTGAGGGCTGCATTCCTGATATCCCTGAGACCACTGTCACTGATGTCTGGCTGCATCTCCAGGTAGAAGAGGAGGCACTCATTGATGATATTTGGAGCCCAGCTAAATATAAAAAGATTAAAAAAAAACAGATTTTACAAAACAAAAGCAAGAAAGCATTTGGTATGAAAAAATGGGCAACAAAGATTACAGAACATTTTTAATGAACTCAAATCACAAAATAACTTAATTTCTTAATAACTTAATATCCTTAATTTTTTGCAACTGCACAAAACACCGCTATTTGTTATTCCAAAAGAGGTCACCAGCTTTTTTTTTTGTTTTTATTTTTTTTTTGTGGAAGCTAACTGTTTTAAGCAATTTCTCTAAGAGGGCTAAGACCCCCCCAAATAAATAAATACCCAGCAGCAGAAAAACAGAAATTAAAAAAAAAAGAAAACTTTCCTGTGTTTACAGACTTTTAGACACAAGTGGGTTTTGCTAATTGCATCTGGTAACCTCCTGATTCAATTTATAACCATCCATCACTCCATCTTCTCCCGCTTCATCCGTCAGGGTCGTGGTTGGGCCAGTGCCTATCTCTGGCAGACTATGGGCATAAGGCGGGGTACACACAGGACAGGACGCCAGTCTGTGGCAGGGCAACACATAGACACACAAAGACGTACAACCATGCACACACACACTCACACCTAGGGACAATTGAGAGATGCCAATTTACCTAACAGTCATGTTTTTGGCCTGTGGGAGGAAGCCGGAGTACCCAGAGAGAACCCACACATGCACAGGGAGAGCATGCAAACTCCATGCAGAAAGACCCCAGCCCAGGACCGAACCCAGAACCTTCTTGCTGCAAGGCAACAGCACTAACCACTGTACAGCCCCCAATTTAAAACCCTACACTTTAAAAAGTAAGACTGTACAGTGCTATTAGTTTAATGGAATGCAAACTGTCAAAAAGGAGAAAATAAACAATAGATTTGTTTTATTTGGACTATTTTTAACAAACATGTTTGGTTTTCGAGGTTGTTTACATCTCCTGTTACAGAATAATAAAGCTTGATTAAGGGGCAATTGAGAACTGGACCAGCTGCCAAAGAAAAACTTCAAGACGAGTTCAAATGTTTGGAGATATGAAAACTGATTCTGTATAGCTTGACATTTACCCAGAGCTGGATAGAACTGCCTCCACAGATGTTAACTCAAGTAAAAGTAGCCACGAAATAACACAAATAAGAGTAAAAAAGTCGTCCCTTTTTATATATTTTTAAATATATATGTTTATATTATATATGGTATACTCACAATCCAATCCAAGGACAGAAAGTAACATTAAATCATCAAAGTTTGAGAGGAAACATCAATATTTATTTTAACATAAAGGTAACTGTGTCTGTATCTGGTACATTTTGGTTGAAAAAACAAACTAGCTCTTCATGCACTGAAATGACTTGCAGTGGATTGGATAGTATAAGATGTAACACAAGTAATAGAAGTGACACTTTACAATGAAATTACTCAAATAAAAGCAAAAACTGTAGTAGTGTATTAAAACTAGACCTACAAGTAATTATTTTATAAGAAGTAAGCAAATATAAACAAATAAAAGCAATGACTTGTTGCTAATACTCACAGTATTCACTGTATAAATCAGTCATGTAGCAGATTATTGAGTCGCATATTGGCTCTACACATTTTTAAAGAATTCAAGACCAAATGATCCACAGATTTTATTGAGGCTATATTAGAAAGAGAAGAGGATTAAAGCGATTACATTTGGACTGTATGTTATTGGATTTGAATGTAACTATGACATTATTGAAATGGAGTGAACTGCATTAATGTGGATTAAAGTTTTAGATTCAATAAATAACTCCTGTATAACAAAGCAGGACTTGAAACATGTTTCCTAAGTTTGTTGATGGGGAAACTGTACAAATTTGATGCTCTGGAAAAAGTTAAATAAAATACATATAAGATAATCAAAGTATGATGAACAGACCTGTGGGGGTGAGTAACTTACCAAACAAAGAAAACAAGCATTATTTTAAAGAAGCGGATTTTTATCTCGTTAGCCAGCCTTCTCTCATTTTCTGTATAGATTCCTTGCCGTCCTTTTAATAAAGATGTCACTGCAGAGAAATAAGAAGTTCATGTTTAATTTATTCTTGCATATAGGTGAGATACGCTGTCATTTTTCAGGATTTATAGAAATGAACTGACCTGCGGAGACAGTCCGGCTAAAGAACACAGGGTTGGCTATGAGGACGAGCAGCATAGGGGCGTATGTGGTAATGTAGTGTGGGATAGCATGCTGGAGGCCTTGTTCACAGCTGCACAAAGAGAAATACGATCAAATCAATAACCGAGAGAAACAAATCTTCAGGTTTCAGAAGCTGCATTTAATCTGACATGTTTTTAGCTGATTATTTGCTTACAAAACAATAAATATCTCAAAGGAAACAGTAAACAGAACAAAACCAACAAAAACAATAAATGCATTTAAATGACAAGTTAAAAAAACATAAATATGTCAAATGGGCTGTGGGAACATTAAAGATATGGATCTTAACTGAAGGCTGGTTTATATAAAAGCACCTTGAGCTACTTTCAAAAGGGTGATAGTAGCAATGCAGTAAATAAACAGAAGAAGTTCACCCTACAGTTAAGGTTTAACTGACTGGAAAAGATTGATGCCTCCGAGTTATAATGTGAGCAGGAGGGAGCCTCAGTAACCTTTGGCCTGAGTGGATGATAAAGTCACAGTAGGTCTGCTATATATCTAAAGGCTTATTGAACATGTAAGGCTCTAAAAGTTGGAAATAAAATTTTAACAACAGTTCTAAACATTACTAGCCTGGATTAGAGTAAGTCAGTCTGAAATTGATTGGTCAAAACAGGGAGAAAGGTCATTAGTGTAATAAACCCAATTTAAAATGACCATAAAAGTCAAATAATCATCTCCAGTTTACCATCTGACCCCAGGGATCACCGTATATTTTTCCTGAATAATGAGAAAGTTTCCTGCAATGTGTTAAGGTATTTTTTTCTATGTACAGGAACCCTGTTATTGGTGGGAAATAATTAGGGCGTTCTAAACAGTGATCCTTTAATATTTAGATTATTTAGATATATATCATGGGAAGTGAGACAGGAATTCCTTTAAAGGATAGTAAAACAATGTTAGATAAAGAATCCGATTAGAAAAATCCTGAGTGTTAAAGTAGAAAGCAACTGAGCTTTGTTTCTTTAAGACATGACACCTCTCATTCAAAGGCTTCTCACATGTCTTGAATGAGTGAGATTCTGCAAACGTGTAGGTTTAAAAAAAAAAAAAAACAAGAAAAAAAACACAATCTTGGCTTTTTTCAAAACATTTTATAGGAAAATGACCCGCCTCGAGTGAGGAGCACAGCAATCCGGCATGAGGCTCTGAGTAGGGCAGGTGTTCCTCCCCACCCAAATGAGTCGGCTGAGGTTGGCCTCCTTTGGAAAGTAATCCAAGCATGTCCCACAAGAGGAAGGACAAAGGGAACAGCCTAGGGTACGACAGAGGGACTATGTCTCTCAGTTGGTATTGGAACACTTTGAGCTTCTATGGAGAAGAAGGTTTCTGCTAGATATCCGGCCTTGTGACCCAGTCCCAGAAAAAGAGGATGATGAGGAGTACGAGTACTTGTACCTAACTCTGTCAGTTTTATCTGGGTAGACATCCCAAAAGTGTCACAGCCTGCAGATGATTTAGTTTTCCATTTGTTCCCGTATGCATTTCGACAATTTATTTGCTATTATTATATTATATTATATATATATATATTATATTCCAAGGTTGTGCATTCTAATTATTTTCTAATATAATTATTATATCTAGCTTTTGTTTCTAGTTCATTATTGTGCTCTTTGCACTTTTAGATTGTTGCTGTTTGATACTTTCATGAGCTTCAAGTTTCTGCTTTGTTCCTTCATTCTGCCAGCGGCTCCTTATCTTCCCTTACTGCTCTCTATACTCTGCCCAGATGTTCCTTATTTCTTTTTATTAAAATGATAAATAGTGAATAGTAAACTCTCCAATTATCTCTGTCTCTCGCTCCTTTTGGTTTGTTTGTTTGCCTTACGGTTCCAGCTCCTGCCCTATTATGTTCTCCTTGTAAGTCTTTATTTATTCAGTATTTCTTCACTGTACTCCTCTGTCTTCATATAAACCTTCTCTTGGGTCAAAATACAAACAAATTATGACAAAGGCAATATTAAAGATGCATAGCCTCACAGCACAGACACGATATCAGGCATGATTAACAGCGTCATACAGTATCATTTTTTTCAGTGGAGATGCATAAACCAAAAAGCCAAAATAGCCTCGAATACATGCGAATACAACTATAATTACAGACATGATGACAATAAAAAACACTGAAAGAGCTTCCAGCGAATCTGATGGAGAATGATTACAAAAACCAGGCAAAAAATTATAGCACATTTAAGGTTGATTTTTTTTATTACTTTCATTTTTTATTCAACTGTTGTTATAGCCTTCAGATTTAACACTGAACAGATTTGTTTGGTTTATCATTGGGAGAACGTATCTTACTCTGAGATGGATGGATAGTAGAGCATAGCCACTCCTTCAACACACAGCAGCACAGCCAGACCCCACGTAATCATGTGGTAGAGGACAATGGTGCTGAGGGGGGGGAGAAGAAAGTCATGAGACTTGAACTCACAGCACATGCTGCAGATCTTTTTTTTTTTCTTGTGGATGTTTTTTTTTTCTCTTACAGGAAACAAACATCCTGCTCAGACAAAGGGCGGTGGGGGGGTGGGGGTGGGGGGCATTCATGAGTGGAATATGAACAGCTACTTTGGTAGAAGTGAAAAATGGACAGAAAAGGGGCTTTATACTGATTTTGGATCAATCTCATTCTGTTTTCTTATCATTAAACAGTGTGTGAAAGAAAAAGTGAAAAAAAAACCTGATCCCAGCAGAAGTTTTCACCACCAGGAAGACATCCACGGCATAACAAAAAGTCCACCAAAATGAGGCACTGAAAAACAACTGTATCCACATCTGCAAAACATAAAAAATAAAAGATTATCAGCAAATATTGTAGTTTTTAAAACATCTACATTCAAAATCTACCATATTTGGTGGAAACCAAGCTTGGAGCAGTTGCTGTTCTCAAATTATGCCAATGTATTATTTTCTTTTTTCAAGTCTTTTTTTTTTTAAACTGTCAGTTTTCTCCGGCTGCTTGTGACCTCCACCCCTCCCACACATGCACAGTAGTCTCTAACAGGTTTTTCTCTTGCTTTCAAAAGAGACGTACTGTAAATACGTTCGTTTTTTTAATAAAGAAATCCATCACTCGAAATCTAAAAGTCTGCAGCAGATATTTCACTCAGCTAAAACTGCAAGCATCATGTCTGTTAAGAAGCTGACTGCAGAACGGCTACCAGAGCAGATCACCCTACAAATGAACCACCCCTTTACCTACTTTCTATAGTAATGGTTTACAATAAAAAGCAGAATGGCAGAGCAGTTAAACTGGTGCTGTTCTCTACCTCTGTGTTGTATTTCTTTGTATAAATACACAGCTATATTCTAGGTCATCCCATCATAAGAATCTCATGGTAGCTGGAAACTCTTCAAAGCTACAAACTGAGACAGATGATTCTGATGTTAGTTGATTTGTTAAAACTAATCAGAACAAGTGACCTTCCATGACATCTTAATTTTCCAGAAGCGTTCATATGTTTATAGAAATAAAATACCATCAGTTATAAATTTACATGCATATACCAAAGACATGATGTGTGCCTGGAGTGTAACCAAACCGAAACACATGAAGATCTGCTGAGCAGCATCCTTTAACTTACTGCGCTACCAACACAGAAGGCCTCCGGCAACACGTCCGTGTTGTTGGTCACCGAGATGCCTTCGATGATGCTCGGCAGGCCCAGCCACACAGAAGATCTGACAATGATACCTGAAACAGAGAGATTTGCATGATCTTGACTCATTAACTGCAGTATGAGAGGAGTAAACACAAACTCAGACAGAGTGTGTGGAATTTACCTGGATTTAATTAGTCTTTTCACACATGTTTACTTTTCTAAGCTGCTATGGTTTAGTGCTTGCATTAATTACTGTCAGTCAGGGAGTCCTTTTAATGGCAGCTTTACATCATGGAAATATGACCTTCCAGTGGGTGTTTTTTTTTATAGGGGTGTTTCCATTTTCTTTAAGAAAGTGGAAAAAATAAGGAGACCTCCTGGAACCTTCACGCAGTGCGGTCTGCTTCGAGCTGTCCTAGTTCTGCAGCAGTGAATGGAAACACATGACTTCACCTGCTTATCTTCTCACTGGGAACAGTGATGAATGAAACGTTCAAGCGTCAGAGCCGCACTTCCTCAGCATGCTGAGCAGCAGCTTGAACTAAAAACATGTGGGCAGGCAAAGTGCCAGTACAAGATCCTCCTGGTCTTATTAGCTTAAGTGAAAATTGCACAGAATGAAGATGGAAATTAATAAATTTTAAACTGAATTTTATAACATGATCTGTTAACTTGTATTAAGAATTGAGAAGCAGTTGTTATTCATATAGCTAAAATTTACAAAATATATTAATATTTTAATATATAAATGCAAGTTAGTATAAAAAACAGCACTACTTTAACCAATAAAAAAGCAAAATCCTGAGTTTTAAGTAAGAGAAAAGCATAGCTCCCTTTTGCAAGTTAACCAGCAACTTGCGGTAATAGGTTGGGGAGGGGCAGCACCATGTTACTCTGGTTGGAAGAAAAACTATAGACTTGACTCTGTACGTTCAATTGCATTTAAGAAAACTCAATTCAAACTTGGGATTAGATTGACAGTTTTGTTGTTTCCTACATGCAGTTTTTAGTGTGATTCCAGCATAAGAAAACAAAAAGACAGATAGATAGATAGACGTACTTTATTTATCCCAAGCTGGGAAATTGCAGTGTAGCAGCAGCTTTACACATAGTGACAGTCACAACACAAGAATAAGAAAATGTAAGTATTATACTAATTTCTCATAAATTTGGGATTAAAGCATTAAACCAAGAAATCTTCAATTTTTTTCAGTTTGAAAGACAGTTATTTATGCCTTTTTATACGTGGCTAACAAAGTGTAATTTTGAGCAGGTAATAAATCTAAAAACATACAAATATATGTAAAGTAGAAATGGGCTTATTCTTAGATTTAAGAATTTTAACTTTCACTAAATACAATTTACATTTATCCAAGATTGGGAATAATTATTAAGCAAACAATATCAGGGATTTCAAAATGAATAAAAGCATATTTTCTCCAGATTTATGGAGCATAAACTCATGAAGCTGTGGCCCATTCCTGACTAATTGCTGCACACTGCAAGTCCGTCGGCTGAAAGAAGCCTAAACTTTTCAAATTGTCTTGTTTTAAATTATTTCTGGCTATGGAAACAAGGGCATCTATGACATGGAAATCAAAGTAGTACAATAATCACTCTTACTAAGATAAAGCTGTTTTATAAAGTATGGCTGATAAGTTTGGAGCTGTTGGGATCCGGAGCCTGCCGCTCCATCTTCCTTCCAGCAGAGTGCGCCGTGGGTCTCCTGGGCTGGAGCCCTCT
>JAUZNJ010041423.1:0-10038 GCA_034780135.1 Jordanella pulchra | reverse complement strand
TCCATCCATCCATCCATCCATCCATCCATCCATCCATCCATCCATCCATCCATCCATCCATCCATCCATCCATAAACATCCATCCATCCATAAAATTTTAAGTTTATTTATTTGATTTTTTTCCTTTAAAGTGGTCTTAATCAAAAGCCAGATTTCAATGTTTTTTCTTTCTTTTTATTTTTTTTCCAGTCCAGAGAATTATCCCGCACCTCTTTTTTTTTGTTTTTCCTCCGTAACCTGTAAAAAGATGGAGAAATAAAACGTTTCCTAAGAACAAGGAACGAACCAGTAAACCTTCTTCATATAGCAGACGGCTGAGTGAAGAAAACCATGTTTTGTTTCTGCTAAAACAGTTCATGATTTTAACAGTGAGGCAGACCGAGACCACTTTAAAGAATCACAGGCTGAACTGGAAACAGAAAGAATAGAAGTTAGATTTAATAAACAAAATCTAAAAATGCAGCAGATCGTCATAATATCGACACCTTGGGTTTTATTTAATTTTTGGGGAATATTACTGTAAAGTGCATAGAAGTTTAGCGTCACTTTAAACCAATGATTTAATCAGCAGGAAACAGTTTAGATGGAACAGAAATAGAAATAGAATTTACTAACAGAGGACTGTGAGACTAGGAACCTGTTTATTGGTGAACGTGTTTTTTTTTTTATCCTCGAATGTTTTCTCCATCCTGTGTCTCCCTCTATCTCTCACAGACACACACACACACACACACAGCATCACCATGAGCTCATCACAGAGAGCTCAGCCAGAAGAAGCCACCCCCCCTCATTGTTTTCTTTAATCATCACAGCATGTTGATTTGTTTCCACATTTATAGCAGATTAATTCCTCCAGCTGCACTCTGTTGTGGTGTTGAGTTTTTTTCCCTGTGTTGTTGTGGGCAATGTGAATATTTCAGGAAGCGACTCCACCCCTCCTCCGGTCAGTAAGATGTCCCCCGTGTCCAACAAGTTTGAGGGCATTCCTCAGCAGCAGAGGTAAAAGCATACGGGAAGCCAAACACTCAGATTCTTTGTCTTTTTATCCGACTAAACTTTGATCTTCTTCAATCCTTAAGCACTACGTCGAGCAACACGAAGTCCACACTTGGTCCAAGGGTTCTTCCCAAACTACCTCAGAAAGGTACACTCTTTCACACCTTTAGGTTTTCTGTGCCAGAGTACAACGTTTCTGCATGGTCTAGTTGAATCCTCTACTTCTAGACTTTACTTCGTTTCCTGTGTTGTGTCCTTCCTTGTTTTCCTTGGTCTCCTTGTTTTTTGCCCTCCTTCCCTCGTGTCCACTCTTTTCTTTTACCTCTGTTTACGTATTACTCTCACTCCTATTTCCTTTCCTTCTTTTAATCTTTCCATCTTTGTCTCCTTGCTTCCTGGTTCCCTCCCTTATTTCCTCCTCATTCCCTTATTCCTTTTCCTCCTTATTGTTTCCCTTCCTTTCCTTTTTCCTCAATGCTTGTCCCCCCCCTCCCTTGTTTCTCTCTCCTTCTTTCCATGTTTTAAACATTAATCCTGTCCTTCCTTCATTTCTTTCATCCTTGCTTGCTTCCTATCTCCATTCTGTCCTACTCTATTTGGTCCATTGTCCTTTTTTCAATCCTATCTTCTTTAGTTTTTCCTTTCTCTCCTTCCCAGTGTCCTTCTGTGTCCTTTCGCCATACTTTGTCCTTTCTTCCTACCATCCTGTATCGTTCTTTTTGTCATTTTTCTTTCCTTCCTGCTTCCATCTTTAAACATGTCGGCTATATTTGTCTTAAACTGTAGATTTTTAAGTTGATTTTCAGGATAAAGGATCTCAGAGGAGTTAAGTCTGGACATATTTTAGGTGAAGCTTGTTTGGAACCATGAGTTTTTATTTTCCTAATTTAGCATTTTCCCTTCAGTTGCATTGAGAAAGATTGACACCATCCACCATCCGTCTGTGGACAAGCCCAGCCTTCCTCCAGAGGTCTTCCCAAAGTCTCCGCCGGCAACCGATGTCGCTCACAAGGCGCCGGTGGTGGACCGGCCCCAGCTGGGCGACCTGCCCCCGAAACCACAGGTGTCTGAATTGCCCCCGAAACCAGGAGAGCTTCCACCGAAGCCGCAGCTCTCCGACCTCCCTCCTAAACCTCAGCTGGGAGATCTGCCGCCCAAACCCCAGCTCAAAGACCTTCCCCCCAAGCCTCACCTGGCAGACATCCCTCCCAAACCCGGGACATCCGACGCCACTCCCAGGCCCCCTCCGGATTCAGCACAGAGGCCACAAACGCAGCCTCCCCCTCCTCCTCAGACTCAGCCGCAAGACTCGCCGTCACCCAACCAACCGGCAAACATACCAACTCCATCCCAGCAGGCTAACGAGGACACTAATGGGACCCCACCAGGGACCGCGGAGACTCCTGTGCCCCTCCCGAGGAAAATCAATACAGTATGGACATCTTTTTTTAGTTCTCAAGATGTTTTTACAAGTTATGCTCTGTCTTAGTTTTTTTTTTCTCAAAATATGACCAATTAAAAACATTGTATCCTTTTTTATTGGATTATTTAAAGCTTTAAACTTTGTTTAAGCAATATTTACAATATTAAACAGAAAAAAGGAGACTTCCTCAGTTTGAGGACCTGTATTTTAGACGTTAGACTGTTCCTTTGAAAGTCTCACATCTTTGAAACGCTGCAGAGATGTGTTTAATTCACTGGGATTTAATGTGCCGGAAAAAACGACATTATGACATAAAAAATATATACTTTAGATATTTTCTGTCCTCTTTACTCTGATACACACAAATACATTTTTATAAAGCGGAGTTAGTTTGTTCAGTATCCCAACCTCTGACACAGCTGTTCAATCCATCAGAAAATAGAAACGTTAGCAAAAAGATTATTGCTTAGAGAAGCAGCCAAGAGGCTCAGGATCACTGGAGGAGCTGCACAGATCCACAGCTCAGGTAGGAGCATCTGCTGACAGGGAAACTGAGCTTGATACGTTCCACAAACCTGACTTTTATAGGAGATGAACAGAAAGGAAGAGACACAAGTTGGGAGGTGGAAATTAAAAAAGTAGTCCCCTTAAACACATCATCTGTAAGGAGTAACACGGTGGTGGCTGCATCATGCTGTGATGATGCCTTACCTCATTAGGAACACAGAGGCAGATAGATGGAGCTAAGACCCCCCCAGTTAGTGCATCAGTTAATGTACTTTTCCTTCTTCGTCCAGGGGAAGAATAAAACCCGGCGGGTGAAAACAATCTACGACTGTCAGGCCGACAACGACGACGAGCTGACGTTTGTCGAAGGGGAGGTGATCATAGTAACAGGGGAGGAGGACCAGGAGTGGTGGGTGAGTTCCTGTGTAGATATTCTCTACGCCTCCGGTTGGCTTCCTCACACACGTGCCGCTTTCACTTTCCTGTTCACATTCCTTCCTTTCGGGTTTTTCTCCTTCCAGATTGGACACATCGAGGGCGATCCTGAAAGAAAAGGCGTCTTCCCCATGTCCTTTGTGCACATCCTGAGTGACTGACAGCCAGACTTGCACTACGTCTCTCCCTAAACTGGGATTTAATGTAAATACCTTAATCGCACCAGTAACCCCCCCCCCCCGAAGAAAGATAGAAAATAAAGAAAACCCAAGCAGGCTCATCTAGACCCAGATGCCACATCCAAGCTGTACAAAGAATGTGTGTATTCCTCCTCTACCAGTATTATCTTAACCCTTATAGCATGGCCTGAGACAGAGCCACTCTTAAAAAAAAAAAGAAAAAACAAACCCTAGCACTTACCTAGAAGTCTATGTTTATGCTGTTCCTGTGTATATATGTATGTAAATATATATATTTGTGTGTGAGTGTACATACATGTTTTATTGTACAAAACATGTACCGCTCTCTGCCTGCTCCATTAAGCATCAGGTTGGTAGAGCGTGAATTTTATCTGTATTAATTTCACCGGCCCTCCAGTAATTATCAACCTATACTTCTGTGGGGTGTGTGTGTGTGTGTGGGGGGGATAGATATGAAATTGAATGTGAAATAGGTCATGTCATTATTTGTCTTGCATCCCCGTTTACCATCGTAGTCGACTGAAGAGGCAGGAGTCTCCCCGCTGAAAAGTATTCTCATTAAGTGTACTCCTTGTTCTTGCTTGCTTTTGGTGTGTTACACGTATTACGGTTGTTTATTTTTTGTTTTTTTTTTTTTTATTACAGTACAGAAACCTGCTGCTATTGTGTGGTTGGAAAAAAGAAAAGAAAAACTAACATTCAAAAAAAGCCTGTGGTTCACTGTAGGTCACTAATTTACTCCGTGTTACACTGTCTACCCGTACGTTTAAAAACCAGACGGGATCTCTGCTTTTCCTCCACGCTTTTGTATAACGACTGGAAACGAGTGGAGTGCGGCGTTCAGACACACTCGCCTCAGGGTTTGAAGAGCCACTATTAAAACCATAGCAGGACTACACAGAAGGTATATCCTGTTTTAAGCCACTATCGACAACACGTATGGGATCCCAGCAGGACATTTTAGCAATAACTTGATTTTTGTTTTTATCACAGGCTAGAAAGCTGTGTTCACATTTCAGTGTCTTGTAAAATCTCATGGGCTTGAATTGTTTTTTTTAAGTTTGATCTAGTTTGAAAAGTGCATCATTCCTTGTTACTGGATTCAGTACATTTCCAGGTTGCCTGTGAACCAGAAATGTCTTGTAGATGAAGGTTGGAGACCTTGTGTTTTCACTCAGTCCTCACTGACCTGCAGTTCTCCCCCCCATCATGTTAAGGAACAAACCCAACAACCCATTGTATCATTAAAAAGTGCTGTACCAAAACCATGGGTCATGTGTTTGTTATGAATGGGGTTAAACTGAACTGGAACCCAGCTTCTACACTCTGGCCTTTAAGATGAGCAGCAAGTGTCCCGACATCAGCTGGATGCTAGAAGTTGGATCTAGCTTATTGGTTTGGGGTGTTTAAGTTTTGTTGCATTAAAGATGCTCCATTATCTGACATTAAAAGTTCTCAGGTCGGTTTGAAATGGGACAAAGACCTTTGTAGGTCCCTACCTGCCACCTTTTAAAAGAAAAAAAAAGAAAAAATCTGACAAGGACTGAACCATGGCTCAGGAAGGCTGGATTTAATGGAGAATTAGTGTTAAGCTTTTAATTCAAAAGGTTCTTTGAATTTTATTGCCTCTGAAGCAGCTTTAAAAATTTGAAAACTAGTTTCCAATCAGTTTCTCCCTTTAAGATGTGAGAAAATGGTCAAACTTCAGTACTTTAAAACATGCCGTTTAGTTTCATACACAAAACCTTTTGGCCATAGATTTACTGGGAGTTTTCAGCAAGTGGATTTAGTAAGACTTCACTTTAAAAAGGCTTTTTCAACATTTGAACCAACCAGATTTCCCTCCAGGTCAGTTGTGCATCTTCAGATGCAAAGATCTAAATATGCTTTTACAGATCTTGCAGAAATGCAAAGTTTGACAAGTGCTAAAATGGTAAATTCAGTCAGGAGAGTTCAAGTTGAAGACCTTCAAGTTTCACACTAAATTCTTAAATTAACCTCAATTAGTCACCTCATCCCCGAACAGATGCTCTTGCATTTAACTTTATTGGTTGAGGTATCAGACTTTCAAGGTTTTCATTGAGCATCAAGTAGCCTAGTCTTTCCCCATTCCCTTACAAGCAAATAGAAAAAACTGCTTGAGCCAAAAATTAAAGACTTTAAAGCCAGCATCTTCAGACTAAACCAGCAATGGCAGATGAACATCCCATTTTACTTTTGAGTTTTTTTTTTTTTTTTTTTTTAAACCTTTGCTGGCAAAACACTCTGGGCTTACTGAGGAAACAGAATTTGGACCTTTTCACCATCCTCTTAAGAAACTCCCAGTAACTCATTGGTTTTATTTCTGCAATGAGGTAAAGACCAATGAGCAGTTTGTCTTTAAGTTTACGCCACACAAGCACGAGACATTAAACTCAAAGATTTTAATTAAGACTTTCAAATCACAAGTTTTCCACAACTGCAGCTTTTCTAATTTAAACAAAATTTACCCCTTTACAATTCTGGGTTAATATTAACACAGGAATATCATAGACTTTAAAGAAACTAAAACTATAAATGCCTTTTGCTGCAACACAAACATTACATTCCTCAAAATAAAAATGCAGACATGTACAGCTGAGAACTAAAACAAACTTATTTAGGTTGAAGCCTTCTGAGAAGCTTTTGAGCCCTGATCCTTCTCCACAGACTTTATCACACCTACTGCAACCGTCTGCTTCAAGTCTCTCGCTGCAAAGCGACCTGTGGATAGATAAACAAACGCATTAGACAAGTATTTCGAAGGTTTTTCTTTCCAACTGGCTCTACTTTACCTAAAGGAGGGTAAGTGAAGAAGCTCTCCACACACATGGGTTTTATAGGAACCAGTTTGACAGTGGCTGCATCTCCAGACCTCAGCAGCTGCGGGTTGTCCTCCAGTTTCTTGCCTGAACGGCGGTCAAGCTTCTCCCTCAGCTCAGCGAAGCGGCAGGTGACATGGGCTGTATGGCAGTCCAGTACAGGAGAATAACCTGTTTTTATCCTTCCTGGATGATTCAGGATGATAACCTAAAGGACTGAAAAGCTTAATTTTCCTCCATAGCAAACAAATGACAACTTTTCTTTTTTTAAAAACAAACCTGAGCTTCAAAGCTGCGGACATCTGACGGAGGATCATGTTGGGCGTTTCCAGCCACATCCCCACGCCGCAGGTTCTTCACAGACACATTCTTGATGTTGAAGCCAACGTTGTGTCCTGGAAGAGCTGCATCCAGACCTTGGTGGTGCATCTCTATGGACTTGACCTCTGCAGTGAGCTTAGCAGGGGAGAACATCAGGGTCATGCCTGGTTTAAGGATTCCAGTTTCAATCTTTCCCACTGGGACAGTCCCAACACCTAAAGCAGATCTCCAAATCAGTCAACATCTCACTAAATTGAGCCTAAATCTTAACAGCAACCATTACTTTTGCATACCTCCAATTTTGTAGACATCCTGCAGAGGCAGGCGTAGTGGCTTGTTAATCGTCCGCACTGGAGGCTTAATGGAGTCCAGGACTTCAAGGAGGGTCTTCCCACTTGAAACACCTTCCTTTAACCTGACTTTCCAGCCTTGGTACCATGGCATCTACAGCCAAAATAAAATGTGAGCATTTTCCCCAACCAGGCCACTTTAAGCCCCAGCATTTTTTTTTTTCTTACCTTTTGTGTTTGGGTGATCATGTTTTCTCCAGTCCAGCCAGAGATTGGAACAAACGGCACTTCATTAGTGTCGTAACCGATCTTCTTGATGAAGACCTTCACACCTTTGACCACTTCTTCATAGCGTTTCTGACTGTACGGCGGTTCCGTCATGTCCATCTTGTTGACACAGACTATGATCTGCTTCACACCCAGGGTGTAAGCCAGTAAAGCATGCTCTCTCGTCTGGCCACTCCTGGAAATGCCCGCTTCATACTCTCCTTTTGCTGCCGAGACAACCAGCAGGGCAACATCAGCCTAGAAGATAAATTCAGGGTTACTCTAGAAACAACTTCTTCAAAGAAGTTGACCCTTCATCTCGTTTCCCTCACCTGGGATGTCCCAGTAATCATGTTTTTGATGAAGTCTCTGTGTCCTGGTGCATCAATGATTGTCATGCTGTAATTCTGGGTGTTGAATTTCAGCAGAGAGATGTCGATGGTGATCCCTCGCTCTCGTTCGGCCTTCAGCTTGTCCAACAGCCAGGCAAACTTGAAGGAACTCTTCCCCATCTAGAAAAGCAATTTGAGCATCAAAGTTCATTATGCCTTCATAAGGAACAGAAACGCTACATTTCCAGTCTTACTTGAGCTGCAGCCTTTTCAAACTTCTCCAGTTTCCTCTGATCGATGCCGCCACACTTGTAGACAAGGTGCCCGGTGGTGGTGGACTTGCCGCTGTCCACATGACCAATGATAACGACGTTAACGTGGGTCTTCTCTTTCGCCATGGCGGAGGGAAGCAGCCTGAAGAACAAAGCAAGAAACAAAAGCTACTCAGATACTAATCACACTTCCTTTTCTTTTTGTCTTCTGTTAAATGGCTCAGCCAAATTCAGTCCCTCTTTAAAAGCTGCATTAAGTGGAAACAGGTGTGCAGCTTAATTAGGCACAATTGGTGTCCATTGGTGCAGGAGGGATAGTGACAGAGGAAAAGGGTAAAGATAACAGGAAAAAAAGCTGCTGAAATCTTAAAGAAAACCTCTTTAGCTGCAAAGGTGCAAAGATAGATATAAAGGTTTGCTTTAATAGAGAGGAAAAAACAGCAGTTAAAAAAATAAAAATGTTAAAAGTGACCATGTATGTGTGGCTGGACAGATAAAATTTAGATTACTTTTGTTTTTATTTAATTAGTGTGACTCTTGTACTTTAAATTCACATGTCAAGATGTAAAATAATAATTTTATAGAGGAGGAAAACTCCTGTCCCTCATGCTAGCAAACAGGAAATTGTTTTCATATATTCTGTTTCATTGATAAAATTCTCATCAAATTCACATCAATTTGGTGGAGTTTGAGCATTTTCTTTTTTTTTTTTATAAGACGTTGCTATCTTTCAGCTTAAACACTCTAAAGAATAAATAGAACATATAGAAAGTATACAGTAACATTAAAAGAAAAATCCTATTAATTTTGGTCTCCTGCTTGGAAATACTTTGATCATAATTAAATAATGCAAACTTTTCTTCTGTAGTTTGTGTCATTGGATGAAGTGCAGTTGATAAAAGCATTAAGCTTGAAGTTTTTTTACTATAAAACAATAAGATACATAAACTAAATAAGTGGTTTTACTATTACAACCTTCTATCTAAATTTTTATTGGTATTTTCTCAGGTATGAGGCAAAAACATATAACATCAGGTAGAGACACAAAATGTAAAAATCTTTTTGAATATAACATTTTTTTTGTTTTCTACTAGGATTAGATATGAATATATTTCCTTATAAGGATATAATAACGTTTTGGAGGTGAGCTGCTGAATAAAACGATTACAAAACATTTAGACAGATAATTAAATGACACGTTCACAATAGTTTACTGTTAAAATGTTGAATTCTAGAGGAGCTTGAATGTTTGCTCTAATAAAAAATGACACAAAAGAAATGTTTAGTTGAAAAAAATTGTAGTTTAAATAAAAGGATGCCATGTTGAAAATGTTTGACATTGAGTGTTTTGCATAAAAGGCAATCTGATAAGATGTTAAAACTATTAGATTCTGTTTTTTTCCTTTTTAAATGTAATAGGGGTTTCTTTTATTATTATTATCCTTTCTTTTTTTCCTTGCAATATTTTGATTACTAATGAAACATGAACAAACTAGCTAACATCCCAGAGCGTGCATCAAACTTTTTTCTTAAAGTATTTTTGTTTGTGTTGTTTAAGAAAGAAAAAACACCACAGAGAGTCAGTTGATTCTATGCAACACCGTACAAAACTGAAGTTGTTGGCTAAGAAAAAACAAACAGTTGAACATTTTGTCTATATTTAGTCCAATTGCTCTTCTTTTGAATATTCAAAAGGTTCGGTAGGAAACTTAATAAATGAAGTTTGAAATGCCTCAACAATTTCTGTACATTTTAAGTCGTAATGTCACTTCTTACTTTTGGTAGAAAAAACTAGTTTTGTATTTATTTTTGATCGTTTTTCAGGTAATTCCAGGAAATCCACCCCCTCTGTGGAAAATTTCCCCACTAAAAATTCTTCTATAGAAAGTTCCTCCCATGTAAAATTCTTCCGCCAGGAAATTACCCCCGGACAATTCCATCCCTGCTACGAATCTTTCTCAGAAAATGTTTTGCTTACGATTCTGCCTGAAAAATACTCCTTACCATACTTTTATTTGAAGAAAGACTTAAATTCATTTAGTTTCTGATCCTTTTTAAGGTCATTGGGGAATATTCCTGTGTGGAAAATTCACCCATAAAGATCCCCAGAGAATTCCAACTCTGCTGAAAACTCCCCCCTGACAATTCTCTTAAA
>JAUZNJ010041422.1:0-10038 GCA_034780135.1 Jordanella pulchra | reverse complement strand
TGGATGGATGGATGGATGGATGGATGGATGGATGGATGGATGGATGGATGGATGGATGGATGGATGGATGGAAAATTCTAATTTTTGTATATATATTTAGTATCACTCCATATTAAAACCAGTACCATTTACTGTTTATTTTAAATAAACTACCACTCCACTATCTTTTCTCTGAGTTACATGGTCTATTAAACTGTGACTCACTTAAAGGGGCATAATCACATGATATTTCTATACAAAAAAGACAGAAAACTTTATAATCATGATAAAATAGTTATTTTCACCAAGCATTCCTCCTGATAGTTTTTTTGATAGTCCTTTTTGAGCTTAAATACAATTCCAGCACCAGACGAGATAGCAGACATGTGCACCATCTGCAGACAGTACTCCACAACTATCAGAAAGCCAGATGACAACAACTGACGCATTAATATGCAGGTAATTAATATTAATAATGGAAGGCCTTTGGTGATCCTTTGGTATGGTCAAAACCAATCAGTATTAATTTAACAAAACGATCTACACTGCCTCTAAGTTCTAGTAAATTGTCCACAGTCTCCAATCAGAAAAACAAGGAAAAGGAAAATTTACGTTTCTACCAAACGTAAACAGAAATACAATATCAAGGTAAGAAATATTACAATTAAATACATTTTTTAAAGTCATATGCTAAAGCCTTTTCATGGAATGAACCCAAACTATGATTTAAAATGCTATTTCTCTGGTAACTGTGTTGCTGATGAGCCCTGAAATGAATCGGATCTTGAGTAGTCTTCTATCAATCAGTCAATCCATACTGCAGTTTGTACATAGATTGTAGAGACCAAGAACAGCATTGCTTTCACTAGTATCCATTTTAATTAGGTTGTTTACTGCAACATTTGAATGCCTCCGCAGCTTTAGTTTTCCCTTCAATGAACACCAATCTGTATTCCGAGCGCTATTTGAGTCATCCCTCTTGGAATCAAATATTTTGTTTTGCTTTTTCACATTGTATCTCAGACTTTTGCTGACTGTTTTCACAACTATCAGGTTGGTGCTAGCTTGCTTACTCTCATTATTACCTTCTTCACACATTGTGCACATGCAAAATAGTACACCTCTGGTCACATGGTGTTCTTTTTGTACATATACGCAAAAGGGCTGAATTTACTACCAAATTAAGCAAACACCAGCAAACAGTAAAAAATTTAATATGATGTTACTTTAGCCCTTCATTTTACCTACAGTGTTTCAAGTGCTGCCCTTTCTTTTATCTATATTGTGTAAAAGATATATATTCTATTTCGTCCGAATCCAGTTTTTGCAGGGCACCTCTAATATGCTGCTCCAACAGAAGGCTAAACAGGAGAGGCGAACTTATCTCCTTACAACGTGTAAGCTAAAATCATATAGTCCCAGTTGGTTCTAGCTGATATTTGGGTTCTGGTGGTGTTTTTTTTTCTGTTAAAATAAAATTGTTACCTTGCGCTACTAGCATATACTATGAAACGGAAATTAGTAAAAATTTAATGACTTAATTGGTTAAATATTCACTGATGCAATTAAATGTACATTGTCACCGCCTTGTTGTTTTCAAACTTACATCAGCTTCCTACTAAAGATGTATTTATACAGAGCTTTCTGCTGATGGACTTGGCTAACATTACCACAGTTTTAAATCAGATTTGATAAGATCCAATGATCATTTGGCTTACAGTGAGTGATCAACTGCTTCATAAAACTGGTACTTTGCTCTCATCATATTTACATCTAAGAATATTAACAAAGAACAAAAATAATAGTAACCAACATAATACCTTTGCTCCTATATTGTGCAAGTATTTAAATAGGCTTACCGACAGGTTTTCCTAAAAAGGAATGGTGAAAAATATAGTAGGGTTTTTCTAATGTTAGTGGAAATTTTAGAGACTAACATGATAAACTATATCATTCATGCACTTTTTGATAACAGAGCTGCTGGTGCAGTTTTTCTCCCATCCCAATGCAGTTGCAAGAATTAAGTCCTCAAAAGCACTGCTATTTTGCTGCAGAATGAGTAGAATGTTCCCTCCTTCATCTTTGGAGAACAGTCTAATACTCTCATATTGAGAGAAAGCCAGCGTGTATGTATGTAATACTGATTTTGAAAACTATGTAAATCTATGTGTCTGTAGGTCTGGGTGTTGTATTTGTAAAGCAAGATTTGTAAACCCTAAATAAAATGTGAGTAAAAATTCACTGAGTAACTGTGCCAAAAAACAAACACAAATATGGAAAGAAATCACAGACGAGATTACAAGTGCATTAAGGGTTGTGACACTCTTTTCCGTCAGGAGCCTTGCACATTCCTGCGTACATGGTGCATTTGCTGGTGAAAAGCTGGGTTGTTTGACTTTCCTTCAGAGTTTAGTGTTATTTACATCTCTATAGCACAAAAGGGGGACAATGTAGATAGGTTAAACCAACCTTACAGGAATCAGAAAAGTTGATTTACAGTGACTAGCATGAAAGGTGTTCGCTTTGTGTTTTGGTTGGGTGAGATCTTTTACTTTTTTTCCAACTCTGAAGGACCTTGTATCTGTCCTTACTGGAGACCCTAAATTGTCTGGATACCAACCATAAGACAAGCATATCTCCCAAAGCCCCCCCCCCCCATACAAAACTGGTGTGATTACAGCATTTTGAGACCAAGATGTTTTAATCAAAGCAAATGTTCTGCTCTCCTATTGATTACATTCAAAGGCTGTAGCAGCAATGCAGACTACATTCTTTTCTCTACTAATAAGAACTAAAATTTGAGTTTAAAAAATAACTATCCTAATTTTTAAAGTAATATGTGTGTTTGTGTTTCTAGGGGAGATCTGCTTATAAAATGAAGGAAACCCATCCAGATTGTGCGCACGAGAAGGCTTTCAATCTTTCTCTAATATTTGTTAAAAATTAATTAATATGTCAGAAATAGATGTGGAATCCTCAGCTGTTATAATGTCATACAGTGCCTAAACTTTCAAAGGAGTGATAAGTTGACAAGACTATGCCTGGTAATGATAATTATCCACGGATGTCATTTACTAATATTATTGCGTAAACTTATTGTTTTAAAGCCTCTGTTTCAGTTCTTATTCAGGGACTGTGATTCACAATCACTGTGCAAATAAGGTCCAAACCATGAAACACAATTGCTAAATGCAGTTGCACTATATTTTAACAAATACATTTTCAGTGTTTTGAAGACTTCAACTTTTGACTCCTCAAGGTCAAGCTGATGAGGGAAAAGTACAACAAAGTTCACATGGACAGATTTTCATTGGTTGCTTCCCTTTTTTGTATTGACAGAGGTTAACAAGTCAGATGTGAAAAATGAGCCACAACAATGATTATATAGCTGTCATGTCATTGATAAGTGGTATTGATCTTACATAACTGGCCTTCATTCATCGACTTGTTTTAGTAGCACAAACTTTCATAGACCCAATCTTAAAAGTGGGTCATCTGTGCTTGTTAATAAAGATGAGGCAGAAATACTTCAGCAGTAATTAAGCACTTTTGACTCAGGTCAAAGATTTAGTTTCAAGCTTTTACTGTAGATCATCACCAATCTTATTATATGCCTGTTGGTTGAATGGAGCAGGTCAGGTTGATATCTTTGTCCAACTTATTTCTGTCTGTTGTTACAATGTAGAAAATACAAGAACCTTCAGAAAAAAAAATTCTCCACATTTAGATCCTATCAACTTCCTTCTTTACGTATTGAAATGCAACCTAAATATAAGCTTTTAATAATCTTTAATGGCATACTGTTGACTGTACAGTACTTGTGAATTTGTCCGCTGTTAAAAACATGTGGACTGTAAAGATAATGTTTTTTAGTTAAAGCCTTTGGCCACTTAACATGCCTTTCACAAGCTTCAACAGCCCAGGATGTTATTGGAGGCAGAGGAGAAATCAAAAGGTTTTAAATCGAGGGCAGGGAGCAAGAAAGATGAGAGAAGGAGTGGGAGAAGGTGGATGAGGAGGAAAGGGAGGGGTAGACTTTGTACTGCCTGTGACAGAAGAGAAATGATTCAAGACGAAGCCAGAACAGAGAAGCTGGTAGGGAGCCTTCAGAGGGGGAAAAGAGGCAAAGATGATTATGTTAAATGATAGACAGCTGCAGGGGTTGGATGAGCTGTAATGATAAACGATACATAATCAGAAGCACATGAAAATCATGAGGCCAGATGATTGACAGGCCGGCCAATTGGTGGAGGACTGATAGCGAAAGGCGAGCTACAAGTCATGAGTAAGTCAGAGTCCATCATCACAGTTGCCAATGTATTTGTCAGATAAATCAGTATGCAGCTTATGACAGACAGGAGTATATACATTAGGTTATAGGCAATGGGGCACTATAACTAATGTCTCCACAGAGGCACTCTTCATTAATTTACAGTTGGAAATTACAATGCAAAATATTGCTGTTGTAGCATGTGTTTCTCCTGGAAAATGGATATTTAGTATTAATATAGGTTAAGTTATAAGTACTTATTGTAATGCATTCAGTGAAAATTGCTTCTGAAAAAATACTGATGCCACTAAAATTACTAAAGAGAGCTATTTAGGGGGAATAATGGGAGCTTGTAGGACTGACTTATTTCATTAGTAGTGTAGTGTTTATACATTTTTACCATGCAGACACAAAGTGTGCAAATGGACTTAACCTCACATAACATATAGGGGTTTATTGTTTAGTAAAGACCAGAATGTCTGTCTTTAAGAACTTGTAATCTAAGATACAAGAAGCCTGGTGAAAAGGTGTAGAATGGATAAATGGCTAAGATTTTTTAGAAGAATTTGAGATCTTTCGGAAATAGAAGTTATTCAATCTTTATCTTATATTATCATGCAATCTGGTAGGTAAAGCTGTGGTACAAAGAGTTTATATTCAAAATCCTTGCAATATATGATGACGATTTCTTTCACAGATAACCATATCTATTGGTAGGCATCATCCTTACAGTAAATTGTACTATACGTTATATGTGCCAAGTTTCAAACTCATGTCTACCTAAAAGACAGAAGGACAGACTGAGAGACAAACAGAGAGTAAGACAGAAAGGCAGACAAATACATATGTGTGCATGTATGAGTGGCATGTTTTACCTTTTTTCAACAAGAACCACCTTGTAAGAAACTGGTGTGTGTCCCCTGTTTAGGATTAAGGTTTGAATTGAGTTTTGTTAAGGGACTTTGCTTTCTGGAGCCATACTATTCAATGTAAAATGACTTTGTTCGCTGTATTCCTGTATGTATGTATATGTATGTATTCCTGGTAACAAATGGACCATGACAATCCCTGAAAGACACCCCAAGCCAAAATCCACCAGATTTTACAAATGATTTTAAAAAATGAAACGACAGTGGTGTTTATCTAGCGACAGCCAAATCCACAGTTACAAACAAGAAGATGTGGCTTGTCTTTTCAGAGAACATGTCCTCACTGCTCTTGATTCCAGTGGTGATGCGTTTTCTACAAATGTATCCAACTCGCTGTAATACACTTGGGGATGTATGACCTTTATTCAGCTGTCAGTCTTTTGAAACCCATCTCATGATGTACTATTCTTTTAGGGCACAAGATTAAAGTCAAAATATTTGTCTGTTCGGGAAACCAGTTTGAGCTGAATTTAACTTCTTAATATGATGGTTTTTTTGCTGAGGGACATTTTGGTCAGAAATGGATGCACATGGTCAGCAACAATTCCCATTTAGGCAATGGCTGCAGGCCTAAAACCATGGTATAAGTCTGGACTAACCTCTGCTTTCATTGGAATATTTAGAACATTTTTTTTCCCCTGCTTGTCTTTACTGGATGCTTTTCTCCTGGTCCCAAGTGTCTTCAGCATAAATCAGTTCCTGTATCTGAGGTTCCTCATTACTTCTTTACACCCATATTGACAGACATCCTATCACAGAGCCCCAAGTCATCCCCATTCTTGTCATCAGTGTCATTATCACCTTCTTTTTCAACTTGCCACAACTGTACTGCCGCAGCCACTGCTCTCATGCTGGACGTCATGAGGATGCCACAGAATCTGCTCTTGTTACTGGATGTCACAAGGATGCTGCAGGTTTAGCGTCTGTCACCGGACATCATGAAGAAAGAATAGCTTCAGCCTCCATTATTTAATGTCATGAGGATTCTGCAGCTTCAGCTTCCCTCAAGGCCACCACAACTTCAGCTTCCATTGTTAAACGTCAGGAAGGCATCATAGCTTCAGCCTTCATTGCTGGGTGCCAGAAGGCCACCACAGCTTGTTACCCTGCCATTGTTACTATGGAGCTGGCAACAGCTCTATAGTCTTCCACTTCTGATCCCATCACCAGGGCTCAGCTAGATGCCATTCTTCCAGTCACCGGGGTCCAGCATGACAACTCAAATCAAGTTGCCAGCATGACGTCTCACCTCAAATCTTTGAGGTTGGAATTCAATTTTTTTTTTTCTTTTTTGGTTATGGAAGAAAAAAAAATTGATCTCCTAGCTCCACCCTATTTATTTGAGAAGGCAAAGTATGAGGAATTACAAGATGATAAATTTATTACCATTGCATGAGTCAATAAGCCAGTTTCATTTAAAACTTCGCAAAGCTTTACAGATCCTCTTAATATGTAGTCTCAAACTGAAAACCTTTAAAAACTTCTGCCCTGCACCTTTTAGATGTGCCCCTTTCTTACCCTACACTGGTGTTTTTTCATTCAAGTCTTCAAGGCACACTTCCCTGCATGTCTTGGATTTTTTTCAACTTTTACACTCATAATATCAATTGACAGCAGATTAACAGATTTGCTGAACTGCAGTCATCAGAATTAGGTGTATTGAAGCTGAGAAATATCTAAAACATGCAGGCCAGAGAGCCTTTAGGACCAAGGTTGAAAACACTGCCCTGCACACCTGATTTAAATAGCCAAACTCCCTCAGTAGAATGAAGTCAAGCTCTGCAGAGCTCTGCTAATGGGTTGATTTTAGAGTCAGGTGTGTTGGAGCAGTGATGCATCTTAACCAGATGTCAAAAGGTTTTACTCAAGTAAAAGTAGAAAGTAGTCATCCAACAGATTACTCAAATAAGATATTAAAAGTACTTGGTAAAACGGCAACTCAATTAGTGAGTAACTGTTTGAAATTATATCATTAGAAAGACAGTCATGCAAATCTTGGTATCAAATGAGAAAAAAATAAATAAAATGCAGTGTATTTCTGCAAATACTGAAGGACCTATGTTTTGCAAAGTAGAGTCTGCTCTTTCCCTTCTTGTATGTAGACAGTCTTGTGTGTTGTCTTGGTGAACACTGAGTTATTTTTATTCCTGCACCTCCTCAATTTTATTTCTCACAATGGAAATAACGTTTGAAGTACTTCTGTTTCTCCCAAAATCTAAAATCATTTTCCTTGCTTTATGCACATTCAAAAGGAGACTGTCGTTTTCGTAAGAGCAAAGGAGTTTGCCATGCAACCAAAGGGTTGTTGGTACAAGTATCGGCTTCGGCTTTTAAAGTCATTGTGTACTTCGGCAAGACACTTAACCCACATTACCTACTGTGTACGGCAGCCTCGCTTCTGTCAGTGAGACCAAGGGCAGCTTGCCACCATCAGTATGGGAGTGAATGGGTGATTGACTGAATGCACTGTAAAGTAGTTTGGTCAAGTCTCCTGACTTGAAAAAGCACTACATAGGTACAGGCCACTTATCATTTTCACACCAAAGCCACAAAGTAGTCGACCAGTAGTGAGTGAGTGGCTGGCTGGCTGGCTGGCTGGCATTATTCTGTACGGCATTCCCAAAAATGGCATTGAAGACAAAGAAGAGAGACTTTACCAGTTTGGAGATTGATGTTCTGCTGACTGAGAGCTGAGTAGCAGAGTTAAAGGACCAGTAAAAGCCAAGCGGTTGGAAATAAATCACAACAGCTGTAAATGACCTAGTTGCATTGTTACAGAAGTAAAAATAGCATAGAAAAATAAAAGCAATACTCAAAATAAAATAAAATTACATGACATGTTAGCAAAGCCAAGTCAATGAAAACTACCTGTAGAGGCAAAGGGTGCAACATATGAGTTCACCAATTGGCCAACACGACAACATTCTGCAGAATCTCCTTTTAATATTAATGCTCATGTGCACTGTACATCTCCAGACAACTTCATCTCTCTCATACAACACATTAGCATAAAAATGTTAATGGTAAAACTTGATATTTGACTATGTAATTCAGACAGACCCAAACATTCCACATTTAGTGTAATAACAAAGCCAAAGTGACTCTATGAAATAAACTGAATGCCTGTATTACTGTTAAAGGAATTTCAAGCAGCAACATGTCTCTGAACCTCCTTGCTGAACTTTCTATCAATTTTCTGTTAGAGATGTTTTTCATCAGTTGCTTGATCTCACAAAGAGCTCACTGACTGTTCTTTCTTTTGACAAAATAACAACATATTAAACCAGTCTCCTCTGGATACTGACATACAAGCTGCAATAGTGAACATCAGTGAATAAAAAAAGTAATTCATAATTGTAGAGTCATACACAGATAGAAGAGTAATGAAAGGCCTGGAAAAACAGGTCGGAAAATCCCGAGGAGTATGAAGAATGATTGAGACTCCTGAGGCAGGGTTTGTTTAATGGAAGGCTTCAAAAACTGGACCTTAAATGGTTAATAGTCTGTTCTTGGCACTAGAGATGAACTGATCAGGATTTTCTTAGCCGATCACCAAAATCTGTAGCTGCCAAATAAAGATCACTGATCAAAGCATCAAATCCATAAATTATTCAATACTGTTGTGTGATCTACATTGTCATCATAATATTGAGAATGAAAATTGGGATATGGCAAAGTATCATGAATTGACCACTGTTCAAGTGAAAACAAGCTCTGGAGACAAGCTGTTTTTAATCAAGATGGAAGATGAAGAAAATAAAGTTGACAATGGATAAAGTGGGCAAAGCTCATAAGAGGTTTGTGGGTGGCTTTAAAAAAACATTTAAATTTAGTCAGAGAAGGACTGTTTCTTCATCCTACTTTCAGAGACCTACAAGCAACTGCCTTCTCTTCCCCACCCTACCAGTCTGTCTGTCCAGAACGCTCCTCTGATCTACCTCTCTCTGTCCCCCGCAGTTAGTCTCTAGTGGCTAGCCTTGGCCAGCCATAACCTCTCAATGATCTGGCTTTCTTCTACTGGCTTTCTGCTATCCAAACGGTAGCCTCTCTCCCACTTTTAGCGCTTTGTCTGCTTAGTGGATGTATCCAATCAATAACTGTGCCCCTTTAATCCCCCTCACTTAGCCTCGGGAAGCTGTAGTTTCAACCTGACCAGCCGTTGTTTGCCTAGCGGGCTTGCCCGATCTTCCCGCTTGAGTGCGCTTCAATTTCCCTCTGTGGTTCGTTAGCTATGAAGGGGGACACGGCTGGTTCATCCCACTTCTGGTGCCCTCTCAGCTGGTGTTCTTGCTCTCATTTCCTGGTGCTCTTGTCTGAGCTCAGGAATGCCGTCTCACCTTATCTCTGTCATCCAGATGATTCATCCCCCTCTGACCAAAATAAAACATGAAAAAGTGCAGGAGAAAGATGTGTGCGAAGTTGCGTCACAGAAAACTGAACAACCGGCACTTTAAATCATTGTTGTTAATGAGATCTTGGCCGATCCAATTAAAATCAGCCTACTTCCGAGCATTGCCAATTGATTGGTGCAAGTCTATATAGCACCTTTTCAAGAAAGGGGATACCAAAGGGCTTTACATTATATGTAATCATTCACAAAATTAAAACAGCCTTACACAGGCAATACTGAGCCCTCTGACCACTAGAATTAGGCAATACAGGTTAAGGGTCTTGCTCAAGGACACGGGGACTGAGAGGGATAGTGCTGGGATTTGAACTAGTGTCCCTCCAGTTAGCAGGATGTCAGGATGCCCTTCTTTTCCACTTGTTGTGGTTCAACTTTAGAATCAGAATCAGAATAAGGTTTATTGCCATTGTTAGTGAAGGAGTTCACAAACTAGGAATTTTTCTTGGTACAGA
>JAUZNJ010041420.1:0-10039 GCA_034780135.1 Jordanella pulchra | reverse complement strand
ATATTACAACATTTCTTAAAGTATAGCTTAAATTAGTTCTTGTTTTTTACATCACATAAAAACATAAGGATTAATAACTGGTTGTTTAGCGGAGGCTAACCCACTGCTGAAATTGAAATAATCTTATAATCTTAATGGGACAAGGAGAACCGTTCTTGAACTCACTTTCTCAACTTCATTGAAGAACCTGACCAGTCTGGACACTCGGGCCAGTCTGATCAAGCTCAGGATTCGTACAAACATCAGTATCCTCATCATCTTGTTGGTCTTGGATGGGTTGTCGTCATTATGGTAGTGTAAGTCCTAAAAAATGTAACCGTAATGAGTGACCACCGTCCTATGTAGATAAATGCTCTTATGAGAAAAAAACTCTTTTTTACCGCAAACAGCAGAATGTATCCGATTGGGAAGGCCGCTATGACGTCGGGTATGAACCATGTCCTCAGGTAACTGACCCGGATTTTTTTGATGTCCAGAATAGCTTCCTGAAAGACAGACAGGATTGAGTATGCAGACTGTGTGCTGTCAGATACACCATCTGATCTGCTATTTAGCAAGGACTTTTAAAATATGTGTAATGCTGGATTAAACTTATATACATTACATTACCAGACATGGGTATCTGAATTTCACAGAAATGGGCTTACAGTTCAATCTGGCAAAGCCAGATGTTTGTCTAGAAAACATCACAGCTGCATAATCTTAATTAGCAGGAAGTCTTTAATTTAATAAAAAACAAGCATGACATTGACTGAATGATACTTAATTGGAAACATCATATACTCATTCAATCCTCGTTATAAAACGGCACAGCAGGTGCAAATGTTTCCTGTATCTTGGACGGAGCTCAGTGGGAGGTTAATCTACCCTTTCGTGTATTGAGTGGATTACCGATAGGACAGGGATGGATTGTATGAGCTCGTCGGTGGGGGGATTATCGTCTGCCAGATTGTGTCTGAAAATAGAGCCTGGCCACGCTCACCTCAGCGTCCTCCGTTATGATGCCCATCCGAAAGTTCAGCACCACGTCCAGCAGGAACAGCGTGTCTGAGAACACGTTGAAACTTTCCCAGGCCAGTCCGCTGTCCCCGTCCAGGAAAGCTATCTCCATGGGAATCCCAATCAGGTTTAGGAAGGTGATGGCCATCATGACCATGATGTAGTAACTCCTACAGGAGGACAGATAATAAGCAATAAAACTAAAACATTACTGATATTTGAGTTTCTGTTTTTAGCCTTAAAACTATTATTGAACTCAGTTTGGATATTCCTGCTGCAGTTGGTAAGACGAGCAGCATTACACACACTAAACACTCTGATAATGTAACTGCACATCCCTTCACCCAGGCTTGAATTGCCTGGCTCCAATTACTCTGCTCTCTGATCCCTCGTGTTTTGTTGGACTTTCTGTATTTTTACTGTGTTTACAGACCAATAGAAATCTTTATATCTCCAAAAATAACAAGATAGTTTTGCAATCATCTCATTTTCTCAAATCAGCCATTGAAAAAAGAGGTATGAAGAAAATGTAAATGATCTAAATGATTATTATATTATTAAAGTGACATGCAGAGGCGGGTAGTAACCAGTCACATTTACTCAGTTACATTTACTTGAGTACGTTTTGAAAAAGAAAAAGTACTTTTAGGAGTAGTTTTAGAGCATTTTATGTTAACTTGAGTAAGAATATGATAAAGTATCACTACTCCTATGTGAAATGTAATTTAACCTATTCTCCATAATTTAAACATGGATTTTTTTTAAACTTTATAACTCAAAAAATGTATTTTGGATAGTTTTCTTTCTGCTAAATTTCAATTGTGTTCTTATTTATGTGTTTATTTTCATCTTATTCTTTGGAAAAATAGAATTTGCATTTAACTTAATATTTTGTTTAATTTTACACAACATTGTTAGATATTAAATCTGTTGTTATAAATGATGGGTAGCAAGCAGATTAGTTACTCAGCCTTCTTACCAAATAATTTTTTTTTTATTTTTAGTTGAGAAATGTCTTTAAAAGCTACTTTATACTTGAGTAAAAGTATGAAAAGGTAGTGCTTCCATCACTTAGTGACAATCTTTGGGTACTTTACCTACGTCTGGTGACGTTACAGTTGAAAATTAGCTGCAGTTCACTTACAGTGAACTGTGGAGATTGTTTTCATTCCTTCTTTTACCATTTTTCTAACACCTGCTTTATGCTTTTTTTATTGTAGATATGTGCTTTCAGTTGGGTTTGTTTGAGTATCTGTTTCCTGCTGAAATGTCCTAACCTGTATTAAAATATCAGCAGCCTACATGTGTATTTTAATTCATGCTCTCTTGTCTTTCCTATTTAAAAAAGGCTGTTATAGTTGCATACAGTTGTTCCAGAGGCATGGTTTACTAAGTGATTGTCAAGATTATGGAGTGCCATAGCAAAATACTTTTTTTCTAGAAGTTACCATAGTTTCTGTGGCGAAAGATAAAAATGCAATCTGGTTTTGAGAAACTGAACCCATCGTGTTTGGATTTGGTCATGTTTGCATGGAAATGATAAAACAAGAAAATAATTTATAAAAACTGCATTTTTAACTAATGTTGCACTTGATTAAAAAAAAGATATTAGCGACCAAATAAACTTTAATGAAATAATTCATTTTTCTGAAAAAAAAAAAAAATGATGGACCTTTGTTTTAGGACAT
Organism: Jordanella pulchra; assembly: GCA_034780135.1. Classification (NCBI taxonomy): domain Eukaryota; kingdom Metazoa; phylum Chordata; class Actinopteri; order Cyprinodontiformes; family Cyprinodontidae; genus Jordanella; species Jordanella pulchra. Next base: position 7,352 of record JAUZNJ010041420.1, on the reverse strand, counting down.
TTTCCAGTTTAATTTTTTGCAGAAATGTTTAATAGCAAAGATTTGGTGTTGAGAAAAACGAGCTTCCTGACATTGAAAATAGATGTTCCAAAAATATAAGTATTGTGTGTTTTTGTCTCTCTGCTTGTTGTAAAGTAACCATAAAGCAGGCTTAAACTGGAGGAATTCAGTTTTTCTGAAGACGTTTCGACATGTATCCAGGAGACTTAGTTCTGTTAACCTTGCGCCAGAGCCATCTGTAGTTGGAGTGCTGAGGTTTTTAAGAAGCATGGAGGTCCATCCTCCTAAGCACATTTAAAGTCAGATGAAAATCAATACCCATCTATCGTTCTCTTGAGTTGTTGGATTCTTTTGTGTATGGGTTTTGTGTTTGACAAATGTAAAATACTTGATGTTTTATACATAAAAAATGTGATAGTGGTTATTATTAAGGCAGCAGACATATCTCCCTAAATATGACAAACATATGCTTGATTCATTGATTACATGACAAATATGCTTTAACAAAAGAAAGTTATGTTAGTTTTATCTTGAAATTAACAATGGTTTCTGTGGTGAAAAAATGAAAAGATAGATTTTTGAGAAAGAGAAGCAAATGAACACATAATGTTTGGATTCGGACATGTTTGTACTCTGCATGAGTTGAACTTAGTTTCTTACTTAAAAAAAATAACCTCATGATCAGATTTGCCGCATGAGAGCAGTTGCAGAATGCATCAAGCCATAGGTAGCACTGATTCAGTTTAGGTGCTGTTCTTGTTTTTAATATCAGAAAACATTCCTGTACAGCTTTATTTGTCTCTTTTAAGTAAGGAAAAAGTGTTGCAGCTCTCCTTCATCTGTTCTCAGAAACAGGTAGAGGAGGGGCGGCTCTGGATCACATTCGATTGTGATTCCAGCTGCTTCTCTAGTATCTCAATAAAAATAAAGTGCAAACTTAACATTCAGTTTGGTATCTGTGTTATGTGCTGATGCATATTTCAAGCCCCATCCTAATTTGCACATTAAATGACCTTTTTTTAACTCATTAAATGACCTTTTTTAACTCATTGACTTAAATGCAAAAAGGTCATAATATCAAAATGTATCAGTTTACCGTCCTCCTCTTCTTCTTGTAACTGAAATACTACATGAAAGCTTTAAATGCAGGAAATAAAAAAAGAGGAAAGAAAGGGGTGCAAAGTGGAGGACTGATGTATGAAATACCTCATGGGGCTGAAGGGGTGAATGACAAACACTCCGCTCTCCAGCTGACGCTTGCACTCCTTCTCCACTGCCACCTCGCTGCCGTACACGTACAGGGACTGTCTGTTCAGCTGCGGGAGAAGCAGGGCTCTCCATCCACAGGTGGCTTTTGTAAATCCCGTGGTGGGACCCTTGGATTTCTCCATGGACAAGCCTCAGTTTCCTACGATCAACTGAAAGCACAGGCCATCCCACCACCACAGCTGCTCCTTCCTCTTCTTCTCAGGGTAAGTAAGTCTGACTCCAGCAGCAGTTCCAACCTCCCTCCTCAGTCACAAGGTATTTTTACATCCAGCCTCCCAACCTAAGTACAAACTGAAGCTGCGTGGAGTGAGGCGAGTGGATCCCCGCCTCTCTGCTCAGTCCCTCCCTCTCTCTCCATTGCTCCCTCTCTTCATTTTTGCCCTCACTCCACCCCTGTACTTCTATTCCTCCCAGCTCATCAACTATTCAGTATCTATGTCTCATCCTCAAATGAATCAAGCCATGTCATGGGGACATGTCCAGCTCACATTAATACTAAGGACAATGGTGGGTGAGAACGCCATATACTGTCATGGGAACTAGACATCTGGCAGCCTGTGCAGGGACAAGTTCGGTCTGGGCCATAGAGCATGTAATTAAACACTGTGCAGGGTTACCTGATGCTGTACATACACCACACATGGATATATTAGCCAACTTCATGGACATCGTTTGCATACATATCATCTGTTAGAAAAGCAGAAACAATAGATGTATAATGCAGTAAAATTCTTGTACAAAAAATGCATCTTTTTCTATACTAACAAATAAAATGAGAAAAGTAATATGAGCCAACAGGCAAGTTAGCTAGAAGAAAAAACTATATTACATAACTTGACAGTAGAATTAATCCAGAGGTCTTGACAGTGGGCATGATGAATACCCAGCATCCTAGCTGGTGCATCAGCTTTGAAAATGTTGGAAAGAAAAGACACCATTCCGCTTGTGGCCCTTTTCTTGATTAAGATTGGTTAGGATGCGTTTTAAACAGTTTATCTTTACTGTTATTACAGCAAATCTTTCAAATACTGCTGAAACTTTTGTAACATTGAGTTTTCCATCTCCATTTGTTCATGGATCAGGAATAAACCAAATCTCATCTTTACCCAAAACTGCACATAGAGCCGCAACAACTTATACATTACTTAAAATTCCTGATTAGGGCTACATTGTGGTGCAGTGGTTGCACAGACTGGCGTCCTGTCCTGGGTGTACCCCACCTTACACCCATAGTCTGCCAGAGATAGGCACCCGCCCAACCGCAATCCTGTCGGATGAAGCGTGATGGATTGAAAGTTCCTGATGACACCCATGAGCCCTTCTAAAGGCAGGAGACTGAATAATGCTTGGAGGAATGTATGAAGTCAAAATTCTGCCTGAACGGGACAATCACAATAAATAATTATTCTAGCAGTTGGATTTAAAACAAAAGCATTTTGAAGTTTTTATATGTAATACCACTACACCCCCAATATGTCACATGTATGAGTGCATGCTCCTTTTCTGCACGGTCATGGCTTGCATTCCATAAATAAATGCCATGAATATAAAATAACACATTTATGCTGAAGAAATATTTTCACCAAATACATTTTATTTGTCACATAAAACTTATAGCTAGAAAACAGTTAAGTGTCAAGAGGACAGATCTAAGAAAAAGCCAATCAAGGGTGGATTATTTTCTGCAATGGTTGCCACCCTCAAAGTGTATTGAATGTATGCATTTTGTGCCTTTTATATGTGCAATGTAGTTTACATTAGTGTGTAATTGATAAAACTGCTAATATTAGTATTTATTGCAGTTGTGCCCCATAAAAAATTCTGGTCTTATACTGCTCAGAAACAAGGATGGTTTTGGATGCAAGGTGCAGGTCCAACACTTCATTATTTGGGTATAGGTGAAGAAAGCAATCTTCCTTATATTCAGAGGAACCTACATAACTAAGGACTTCAATGGGACTATTAACACACTCACCTTTGTAATCCCAGCAGAGACTGTTCTTTCTAAGGAAAATGAAACATGCTGTCCTATCCTTAGATCTGTTTAAAAAAAATTCAACAGAAGTGAAACACAGGGCATCCTTGGTGACAAATGCAGCTTGTGGCACAAAGGCTGTACTGCAAACCATACATACATCTGTTCTTAGCCGAGTGTAGGAGCTCAACTTCCTCCCCTTTACCCCAACTGACTGCAGAAATCAATCAGTCTGGACCACAGAGACCAACTTCTGTCGTCGTTTGCAACACCTTATCCCAGGAAAATGGCAGAGGGCCCCAAAAGGACAAGCTAGTAGTATGTTCGGACTGTTTCTTCAAAACAGATCCAGGCACAAATTGTTTTTCTAAACAATAATCCAGAATTTCACATTGTTTTTGGTTTTATTGAAAAATATTGATTTATTTGACCACTGAAGGTGTCTTCAGCAATTAGGGTCTCTTTCCATGGCTTTACTGGTGAAATGCAGTCTGTCTTTTTAGTTTACTTCTAGGGTAATGGTAAGGGTAATTGTGGATTATGACTCTCTCTGAGCAGCTTTAGTTAATATCTTCATAAAATACGTTGCCTTTGTCATACTGATGACAACACTTCATGCACCAAATACCCCTTATTTCTGGAATGAATAGATCATTTTCACAAATATGTAAATGTTAAATGTTCCCATGGTGAAAGTTGCAGCTGAACAGATGAGCCTGGGAACTTTGGGAATGTGAAAATTACATTAACTTGATTTTTGGAGGTTACCAATTATCCTCATATTTTGCCTTTTTATTAGGCTTGTTTTTCAATAACGGCACCTTAGCAGTTAGCAGTTTTAACAATATATTAAAGATAATTTATTATTCTTTAATTAAAGGTCCCATATTTCACAGAATTCCCTTTATAAACATTTTAAAACAGTCATATGTGAGCAGGTATATAAATTAAAGAGAGGATAAACGTTCTTAAACCATTTCTCCCAGAAAAAAACAGACAGATTTTAATTTGGAGCTTCCCAAACTTGAGCAAATATCTCCTAAAAAAGATATGAAAACCTAATCTTTTTGACACACCACCAATATATCTAGGGGCTTTTTTGCCTCCATCTGAGTGTTTGTCCTAAATTGAATCACTCTTGTGACCTGAAACTAAATTAAATATTTTACTTTCATAGCTTCTGAAGCTTGTCAAATATTATATCCTTTTTCTTAAAAAAACAAAACATATAACAACAAACTATAATCTTCTGTTTGCTTGTAAATGTAACCAATAGACAGCAAGGTATGTAAGGTAGCATTGGGTAGAATGACAAATCTTTAAAAATAAAATGTGAACATTACAAAGCATATGAAAACAGAGCATGCCATCTCAAGTGTGCCTTTTTCTGACTTAAATCCAAGTCTTTTCTGCTTTTATTGAGTATAATAAACGAAAGCATTTAATACCAGTCAAGAAAGCTGAGTATAAAAGCAAAACTATAAAACTAATATGCCTACAACTAATAAATTTTATGTTAGACCTTGTCTACCAGACAGCTAAAGAGTAATTTTCAATGTTGAGCATGAAAATCTGTCTTGTTTTTTATCTGTGCAAGAAGCTTTGAGGCTGGATTCAAATGAGACTCACAAGATCACCAGGATCAAGAGAAAATCCCTCTTACCAGTTTGTAGCCAAGGAAAAGTTGTCTTGGACTATTTTAACAGGTGACCTTATGTAGCTTTAATAGATGTTTAGAGTATTTCATCATTAAATACCATATGTGAAAGGAAAATACTACATCACCATTGTCATTTGCACATGCTTACTGTGTATTGCCAAAGTATTCATACACCTTTTCTCACTTTGTAGCATTATATTCACAACCTAAAAAAATAGACCCAAAACATACCATTATTACATTAAGTTTTTTTACTAAAATCATATTAATGGAACAAAATGACAAATTTATTAATTTCAATACTTGTTTAATCCAAGCAGAGGAAGTGGCAGAGCAGAGGTATTAGAAGTGTGGCCCCAAGCCAATTCTTCACCCTTCGAATAACTTTCTTGTCCCTGATTTAAAAGTTGTGCATAACGTAACCCATTTTTTTATTCTTTTGTGAATTGGATATAAAATAATGAATTATTAACATGTACTCATCATTTGCTGCTGTTTTATCCAGGAACAGGTTTGAGTGGCATCAGTCTCAGCAAAGAGGACCAGATTTCCCTCTCCCCAAACAACACCTCCAGCTTTTCCAGGAGAAACCTGAGGTGTTCCAAGCCAGCCGGGAGACATAGTACCCAAAGTGGGTCCTGGGCTGTTAATTGGACTCTTTCTGAAGGAATCCACCTGGAAAAACCTTCAGGGGGAAACATCCAGGGGGGCATCAAATACACACGCTCGAATTACCTGAGCTGACTTCTCTGGATTTGGAGGAAAAGAGGGTCATCACCTTATCTCTAAAGGTAAATTCACACCGAATGTAAATGTAATAAATTTCCTCTTAGGTCACCTGGCTTTGGTGACATTTCTGCTTCCTGTCGCAGACTTTGCAGGGATATTTCCTCCATTTCACTTTACATAGGAGAAGCATCTATCTGCATACCGGTGTTCCTCTACATTCTGTGTCCCATGAGTCAAAATATATGAGGGGGCACAGAATATTGTGTAACACTGGTTCCTGGTTGTTAGATCGAAACATTTATAAATGAAATAAGACACAAGAATGAGACATCCTCTTTGCCTGCGGGTGGAGAACCACAGACCCTTGACTCTGTATGTTCTGAATTGGTCTGCTTCCACCTCGCATTTTATTCAAACAGGGAGGTCCTTTACAATAGAGAGGGACCCTAATTCACAACAAAAACACAGCTCTAAGGGAAGGGGGTAACACAGCTGCGTGTCAAGATATGTGATTTGGACATAAGCACTTCATTGTCTCACGACCATTCTGACCTTTCAAAAGTCCATTATTAATTAACTTTAGGTTTCTTGTCCTGTGATTCTTCCTAAGCATCTTCCTCCCCAATGATCTTTTCCAGACAAAGTCTCAGTGTGCTTTTACAATAAATCAGTCACACCTATGACCCTGGTGTTTATAGGAAAAGGTCCTTAGGCTCTTCTCACGGTGATGCAGACTGAAGGAATTTAGAGTCGTCTCCTTTCTTCAGGAATATATACGCATATTAAGAAATGTATCTACTGCTACATGTTAAAATAAAAGCACGTGCTAATGATCATTTCTAAAAAGTATCTAAACAAACATTAGATAAGAACACTACAGATATTACATTATTCGGACACTGGTATCTCTACAAACTACCTTGGTTGAGTTAGTCAAGGTGCTGTATGTGAAATGGAAAGCTAAACAATGCCATCAGCAACAGCATCGCTAGGTCCACCAAATCTGCTCATCTGTCCAGGACCCAGAAGCTCTGTCACTGCAGGAGGGGTAGATTAATTGTCTCCGTTGAGTTTTTTGACCGAAAAAACCTTTGTCTCACTGCACTATTAAACCACATGTGACAATCACCCCTAGTACCTGATTGGTTGTTGCAATGCAAACTTGCTTTGCTCTAATTTTCTAATATTTTTACCCATTGTGTTGCTTGAAGCGTGTTTTTCGCATTGAGAAAATTATGCTCTACATACCCACAGGAATCCTACCTTGTCTGGAAAAAGTTTACTGCTGTATAAAATGACCCTTCATAAAGCAAGAGCAGCAAATTTCTCTTCATTTATAGAGGATAATAAGAAAAATTCTAGATTTCTTTTTAATACAGTTGCCAAACTCACCCAGAGCCATAGCTCTGCTGAACCATCTATTCGCCCAGCTCTTAGCAGTAATTATTTTATGTGATTGTTTATAAATGTGATTGATTCTATTAAAAATAAGATCATTGCACAACTCTAAATATTACTGGTTCCATCTCTTTGGGGTCAGGTAGCATCTAAGGTACTTTACAATCTAAACTTGTTTTACACAATTTTGATTCAATTGAGGTTTCTGAATTAGCAATTACTGTTATTTTCATCTAATCATTCGACTTGTATGTTAGATCCAGTTCCAACCAAGTTATTTAAGGAAGTATTCTCTCTGATTTCCTCCTCCATTTTAGATAT
>JAUZNJ010041418.1:0-10039 GCA_034780135.1 Jordanella pulchra | reverse complement strand
CCATCCATCTTCTCCCGCTTCATCCGTCAGGGTCACGGTTGGGCCGGTGCCTATCTCCGGCAGACTATGGGCATAAGGCAGGGTACACCGAGGGCCGAACGCCAGTATGTTGCAGGGCAACACATAGACACACAAGGACACACACACACACACTCACACGTAGGGAAAATTGAAAAGACACCTAGGGACACGCGTAAGGACAATTGAGGGATGCCAATTAACCTAACAGACATGTTTTTGGACTGTGGGAGGAAGCCGGAGTACCCGGAGAGAACCCACGCATGCACGGGGGAAAACATGCAAACTCCATGCAGAAAGACCCCAGGCCAGGGGTCTCGCAAGGCAACAGCGCTAACCACTTTATCACCGTACAGCCCGGAGTTTAACTTGACTAAGCAAATTCAAAAACCTATATGTGAAAATAAGGTGGAACATTTAAAATAGACAGAAAACAGACATGGGCTCAAAAAAATGAGTGGAGATAAAAAATATATATATTAAATAAATGAATTGATTAAGAAACATTCCAAATAAGTCATACACCAGTTTGACAGATGCATAAAAGTTATTTTGGATAAGGGATTTCTGTAAAGAAAGGTTGAAAGCTGCATAATATCTTTTTATCTCACCTGGAAAAGCTGCTAAAGCTTTAAAGTCATAACTTGAAATACTCAGACACAAATGGGTTTTGTTCTTTGCTTCAGGTAAAACTGTGTGTGTTTGGTTAAGAATACCTATCTTGCCTCACTGCCCTTGAGGGAGGTTTTAAACTATTCCGAACTGAATGCACAATCTAGTCTTTGAATGATGTCTGAAATTTGACCATTCAAGTGTTTATGAGAGAACAAGAAAGCTAATACTAGAGGGATAAAGTAAATTAGCAAAAGGGAGAGAGACAGATGGGATAAATATGCAGGCCAAGAGTCAGCAGGGTAGGAGGATGAACAGAAAAATGTGCTTCAGATGATTTGTTAAATGACTACATGCGATTAATCTTTCATACACTTTCTTGGTGCAGAAACAAGGTATGTTGGAAGGATAGAATGATAATCTCAGCAAAGTAAGTTTAAGCAGTGTGATCCAAAGTCATATCCTCCAAAATGTTTAATTATATTAAATTATTTATTTAATATAATTTAATTAATAATTTATATATATTAAATTAGATGTTGACTTATACGTTTCCAATGAGGCATTTTGTATCCATTTTGTTGAGTTCACACAATTCCGGTATATTCAGTTATATCACTGTCCTGAAGATTTGAGATGCATGCCTGCTCCATCACAGGCAAGGCAAGGCAAGTTTATTTGTAGCACAGTTCAGTACATAGACAATTCGTGTTTTGCATGAAATAGACAATGCAATAGAAGAAAAATAAAAACAGAGTAAATGCAAATAAACATCTAAAACGTGAGTAAAACAGACAAAAGAGCTGGACCACAACCTTAAACTAATAATACCTCAGTTAAAATTTTAACTTCAACATTCAAAGGCAGTTCCAAAACAATGGGTTTTAAACTTTGACTTAAAAGAACTCAGGCTTTCAGCAGTTTTGCAGTCTTTTTGGAGTTTGTTCTAGATAAGTGGATTAAGGAACTACGTAAATGCTGCTTCTCCATATTTAGTTCTGGGTGTACAGAGTAGGCTTGAACTAGAAGACCTGAGAGGTCTGGGAGGTTGATACACTGACAACAAATCTGTTATGTATTGAGGTGCTAATCCACCCAGTGATTTATAGACTAACAGAAAGATTTTAAAGTCAAAGTGTTAGAAATATCCAAGAGAGCACCAGCCAGCTGACCTGTACCTTGGGCCTTCTGTGGGTTGACTCTTTTCAGGGTTTTCAACACATCGGCTTTGTCCAGGTGGAAGGCCTTCTCGTCCTGATGGGGAACAGCTTTCACTGCTGGAGTGCTGTTTATAGTGCCTCAAACCTTCCTACAGCAGTTATTGAGTGTGTTCAATTTCAGGGACTGTGTCTTCTAAGGACCCGGTCCACCTGAACTGGGTCCTTCATGGACCATTAAAATAAGGAGGCTGGAAGACTCATGGCTCTGGATACAAATAGGTCCAGCCTTGATATACAATTCAGACAAGGAATGGATGCTGAACTTCCTACTAATGTTCTGTTGCTAATTTCACTGTTGACATGTTTCAGCAGCAGAACAATGGTCACAGATATCAGATCTGTAGTTCACTGCACATATATTGGAATCTGATATTAAATATCAGCTAAACCCATTAATAGTCACAGAATAAACCTTCTCAACAAACCAAACATTACCACCACATATCTGACTTGATAACCTTTTGAAAAATATATTTTCATTAATTCAGACAGAACTATTCACTTAATTAAATTATATTAAACTGCATTTACAATATTCACGACTGTTCCTCGCCATTTCCCTTTCCTCGGAGAACGAAGCAGCTGGCTTTCTTTAACTCGCAATGAACCACGGGAAAACCAAGGCTGCATAAAGACCTATGCTTCAAAATTGTCCAAAAAAAGCCTGCATTCGTCGGCCGCACACAAAGGAGTCTTCCAATCCGAACAAGCCGAGGCGCCGTGCTATGATGTAACAAATCTGACAAATCTGGCCTCCGCAGGAACCTGCTGCCGAATCCGAACACTGTTGAGTCCATTGAGGAAGTCAGCATCAACTCACCGGGGTGAGGGTGTCTTCTAGTTTGTAGCCAGCCGTATGCCTTGCCACGTGTTGCTGGTGTTGTAGAAAAGTTTCTGGATTTTCTGGTTATGGTTTTGCTTTGTTAACCTGATAGCAAGGTTTAAGTTGGCTCTTGCAGTACTCAGCACCTCCTTGTTGCCAGACTTGAAGGTGGAGTTTCATGCTCTTAGCATTTGCTGTACCTTCTTAATCATCCAGGGTCATTGTTTGGCCCGAGTGATGATGTTCTTGGTGGTGCTGACGTCCTCAGTACATTACTTGTTGTAGATTGACATAGTCATGCCATTCTCATCAAAGCTGATTTGGTTGTCATTTGTTGCTGCTTCTTTGAACATGTCCCAGTCGGAACATTCAAAACAGTCCCCAAGTGCCTCCATGTCCCCCTCTGTCCACACCCTCACCTGCTTCCCTGTGAGCTTTGCGCTGATCAGCAGGGGCTTGTATGCAGGTGTTAGCATCACAGATAGTTTGTCTGAGAAGCCGAGGTGGAGTCAGCGGGCTGCTTTGAATCAGTCCTTAGTAGTGGTGTAAACCAGGTCCAGTGTATTTTCTTCCCACTTGTTGGTAGAATTGAGGGAGAACAGTCTTCATATTGGCCTGGTTAAAATCCCCAGCAATGATGAATTTACCCTCCATGTGGGCAGATTGCAGCTCAATGATGGTCCGATAGAGAACAGTCATAGCGTCTTTAGTGTTAGTGCTGGAGGGCATGTAAACAGCAGTGATGCTAATAACAGTAAAGTTTGTGGGTAGATAGAATGGTCTGCAGTCAACAGTCAAAAACTCAATGTCCGGAGGGCAGTAGCTGGTTAGAGATGTAGCATTTATACACCAGTTGTAATTGCTGTAAAAACACAGACTGCCCCCTCGGGATTTACTGCTTAGTTCGTTGTTCTGTCGGCGTGGAATGTAGTGAGCTCCTACAGGCTAAAGGCATTGTCTGGGTGGGGTGGAGGTGGGGGTCATATTGAACAGAGAGATTCAGTCGTAGTGTTGGGCTGGAAACAGGAGCTTTGGAGGTCTTGTTGGGGTCCAGATGGAGGGGAGATGCTCGCGTTGAGATTTTGTGCCTGTTTGATGGTGTTTCAGGAGTGAATACTATGCTCCAAAGTAATGAGTTCTGTGACCTATATTTGCCCATTACCTCATTGACCATTTGGGCTGTCTTTATTGTTCGTTCAGTCAGTTCTTGTTCCCGTTCCAAGGCCTCAGCAGTGTGACATTTATCATCTTGGAGACTCTTTATCTGATTTTCGTTTACATCATGTACACTATTTATGTAGTTGAAAATATTCAAAGTCAGATGTTTTGCACCTGATCTATTCAGGCAAAATCCTTCTCTTTTGAACAGAAGATATTAAAGTTATCAATAAACCCAATTGATCTCGTTTGATCAGGCTCGTTTGATCCATTTATTTTGGTAGGAAACTCTGCTGAAGACTTAATCTCCAGCTGAAGGTGAGGCGACAGGGCCACTAATGAAAGCTTTGAAATGAGTCTGTTCTGCATTCTTAAGCAGACTAATCATGTCATTCTTTAATGTTTCTGACTTCCTCTTAGCAACATCATTCAGTGCTCCGATGTGAATGACTAAGTTCTTCAAGGTTACATGTAGTTCTTTGAGATTTCTGAAAGCAATACACAGCCAACATTCACTGTCTCTTTGTGTTTCTTGCTGCAGAACCATGTAATATCATTCACGGCATTATCAGTTACTATTAATGTTCTTTGCTTAGTAGCTGTTTTGTTATGAGGCTGTTTTGTAGAGAGCTGAATGTTGGCATACCTTGTTTTGTTCCCGGGGAATGGGCTATTCTCTTCAAGATCCATCTCCAGGGCAAAAAACCTGTTTTTTAGCAGAATCCCCATATTCTCAGTAAACTCAGTGGGTAATTCCTTATCTTCTGTTTGGGAGCAAATGGCGTTTTGCACCTGTTGATTCTTGGGATAGATGACATGTTTCTCTGAAGTCTTGGCCAGGTTTTGTCATCTAAATGCAGTGTCCATCCTGTCAGATGGCTTTTAAGCTCACAATAGGATTTTTTGTTCTTTGACTTTACAGCAAGTGTTTTCCAGCAGGGGCTACCAGTCTGGTTATTTTCTTTAGAATCAGCCCCTTGTTTCTTGGTTCTGTTGGGTAGTTGTTGCTCTGACGTGTTGCTGTTCAAAACCACTGTTAGGGTTATCTCAGTGTTTGGACACCGGTAGGGTCGACACTGGCAGGGTCATATAATTTCCATAACCTGCATTTACTTCTGCATTCACTTCCAGTTGGTTAACCTTCATTTCCAAGAGAGTCTTCCTCTCTAGCAACTTCTCCTGGAGAGTGAAGGGAGGCATTTTGTGCTGACATGTCCTCTCTGGTAGAATCAAAGTACCTAAGAATTTTTAAAAATGTGTAAAAAGGTACTCCAGCAAGAGAATCCTTGAAAAAATTATTTTTTTCCAACGTCACTTTGGCTGAGAGATAAGAGGGTTAAAAAGTAAGAAACAACTTAAACAAGCTGGGAGGAATAGATAGGTCTAAACAGAGAGGAAAAAGCAACAACAGCTGAATCAAATGACTGAATTAACTCTTCAGGATGCCGTCAAGTTTGGTAATGGCCTGTTATTGAACCATTCAGTTTATCATTGTGCAGCAATATTATATACATGTAGGCTTTAAATAGAACAATAAAGTGATTATTTGGCCAGTACAACTGGTGCTTCGCATGCCTGCTCTCTTATCTGATGGCCTTACCTCTCAGCCCATGCCTTTTCCTCTCTTGTGTTACCTTTAAAAAAACAGATGAGTGTTATCATATAAAGTGTGATGGACCCAGTCCAAAATTAACATTTTGTGGTCCATAGGGTGCTATAAAACTAGATTCTCTTGTGGCTCTGTGCTGAACATTCAGGTAATGATGTTTTTATGTTTTAGAATAAAATGTGATCCACAGTCTACACATGTAGTGTTTAACTTTGAAACTTTACCAGATCCACTTTGCTTTTTAGCAACTTACTTTTTGGCTGGATGGTCCATTCTAATCCAGATTGACTGGGACTTGAAGCATCAAGCATGAAAAATAGACCCGCAACGTATTTTATGCAATCGCCCAGCTGACCACGCTTATGGGACACTTCAAGAACACTCAGTGGCATGCCACGTACAACCACTGTAATTGACTATAGTGACTGCATCCAACACCGGCAGCTAAGCGTGGAAGCTCCGTGGACAACCCATGCCATTAACGTGTTTGGTGGGACCCTGGGGTAACCTAGGAAATACAGCTTGGGAAATAATTTTCTGATTAGCAGGGGCGGATCTAGAAGGAAAGCCGGGGTGGCCATAGCCACCCCTAGCCAACCATTGGCAACCCCTGTGGCCACCCCTACAAAGTGATTTGTCCTTCCCACTAGTATGTAATCCACCGCCTCTGGAACTAGCAGTTCTCTTTTAAACCAGAGGTTTGCAGCAGTGATACCATTATCTGGAATGTCCTACTTTCACATTCTAAAGTTAGTTTGTTTACCAAAAACTGACAACAAAAATTAAATTATTTATTCACAACAAATGTTTTAGGGGGTAGAGTTTGTCTCTGCACTTAACCAGGAGTCTTTGATGTAATTAAACATAAAGATCAATATACATATTATAAAACCATGGATTAATTCAAACAGCCTGGATGTTGAAACATTTTGATAACTTTATAAGCTGGAGACTCACAAAAATCTAGTCTATCATCAGTGATTTATTTGAAAACTTTGGATGTTGTGCAGATTCATTTTCCTGTTGGCTTATTGTGATCAGTGTAGATTGACCTTGTACTATTTTTTTGCTCATTTTCATTTTTGGCTACCTCTCAGTGTACATTGGTCAATGCCTGGCCCTTCCTATGAAAACTTTCTAAAACCTCCACTCCTGTTTGGGTAGAATTTTGCCATTTACCTTTTGGTTAAAAAGCCTGAACACTAAATCAAGGAATTTTAATTCCCTTCTTCTTCTATGCTTTTTAACTATTGATTTTTCTGTCACTCTCATGACTAGCTTAAGCATCTGACAAAAACTGGTTGTAGCAAAATTTAAAACATGAGAACTGCATTATTACATTTTTAAACAAATATACAATAACTGTAAAGTTTCCTCATGAGCATTTTATTTGTAATGGGGGTATACTAAACTCCAAAAAGTCTTATATATCTCTAAGTTGTTTGTACTGTACATCAATATAACACTGATGACGGATGGTGTTGCACAACATAGTTTAAACAGCCTGCATCAATTTTTTTATGATGCTTCAAGCAGCATTTCCTCTAGAGACTTTGTTTCCAGGCCAGTTTTATGCTACTGATTAAGATTCTAAACTCTTTGATGTAGCAGTAAAGCACAAGACACTTTAAAACGTATGGAATTATATGCTCACAAGTGCATGCACTTTTATACTTAAAAAATGAATGTAACATTACTTCAAACATCAGGCACATAAATAGAAATATCAAGTGTATTGATCTGAGATGTTTTCCACCCAAATCTGAAGCTGGAGATCGATGAGAGTGGAAGTTGAAAGTGTAACACGTTGGTACTGAGGACCCAAAATTCGAGCCAGACGAGACGGTAAGTCATCCAAAAAGAACCATTAAGGGGAGCGATCTTAATCGAGGTCGACGAGAGCAGAGGTCAGAGGCGGGAGATCGGATGACAATAGATAATCCAGTCCGAAACCCAGAATCAGGGTCATAATGGGAGCAGAGGTCGGCAACAGGGAGACAGAGAAAGATTCAGTCCGAAATCCAGAATCCGAATAACTAGGAGGCATGGGTCAGAACCAGAAAACACAGAAACAGATCCACAGGGAAAACAGGCAAAAACGGGTCTAGAAGGGGAACAGGTCGTAACAGGCAGGCAGGCACAAAAGATGCTGGAAAATTCTCACTGTAGGGCTTGAAAATAATCTGGTGCCAGACTGTGGTCAAAAAGAGGGTTATATAGGCTGATGTGCAGGGGGAGCTGATTATAATGATGAGAGCTAAGCAGGTGGGAATGATTAGAGCATGACTGATTAACAGAATCATGACAGAAAGTGACGCCTTCAATCCTTAGGCTTGAAGAAAAGCCATGGTACAAAGAAACCTCCTGTCAAAAACTATAGTTACAGTCCATAACATATAGCATACATTAGATTATGTTGTTCCTGTTTATGTATAACTGAAAGAATCAGTAAGAATTTTAGTCCTTACCAATATGACGAGTATGTGCTAGGTGCACACTATACAGTGCACCTGCACAGATAAACGTGTTTTAAATCTGGTTGTGAGCATGTTTGCTTGGTGGTTTCTTTGTTGTACCTCCCTACAATCCCATTGTTCTGTAATTAATTTAGTGAACCCTGCTATCGGGACATAATTAGACAAAGTGTTTAAGGATTAGATGGGTCAGGATAAAGATGTGTGTGTGCTTGATTTGTGTATTTCAGGGAGTTGATGTTGAGATCACAGGTTAATATGTGCACAGTACATAGTGGACATACTGTATAAGGGATATGAAGTGTAAGTATGTCACTTTTCAGTGTTTCTGTAGAAAGGAGGATTGGCTTTCCATGTAGGTACTTTGTAACACCAGTAAAGCATACATGTCTGCTGAATCTAGGCAATGTCAATAAAAACCCAGAATATTAACAATACTGTGCTGCTTAATGAATGAAATGGCTGCCATGGATTTTTGTAGTGGCAATACCTAATATTGCCACTACAAAAATCCGCTAGCACTAAAGGAAGGAACTATGAAACAATGTCTCTTATATTTGCCACCACCATATTAGAAGCAGCAAAAGAAGCACTGTACATGTACATTGATCGTAATTCACTTTCAAAATGTAGCTTAAAAAGAAGTCCTGATTTAGATTCCTGAGCCATTTAAAAGTAATTAATAAAACTTTGTTTTACAATGATGCCCGTGGGTCACATAGTCATTGCTTAATAATATGTTTTATAATTTATTATAGTATATAGTAGTTTAACTGTGTTTTTCCAGATTTGCACTTGAAGTAGTTATTGTTATTATATTATACCAATCAATGCTATCTTGACCAATGTTTGAAAATCAAGGGGGCTACTCTAGGGCCGCCCACACCTGCTATTGAGCGTATTTTCCTTTTAAAGAAGCATTATAAATCCTTAATACATGAGCATACTCATGCATACATACCATGTGAGTTTGGTTCCAGCTGTTCAAAGATAGACACTTATTCGTAATACCAGGCTTCAGCTGCAGATATATACCAACCTGAATATTATTGTGTAATCACCACAGGTTTTGCTTGCCACGCACATGGATATAAGAGATACCTGCTGCTCTGGAATTTTTTATGTTCATTTTAATTGTCTGTTGTCTTCTTTTTGCTGCTAAGTTCTCTGTTTTCTTTCCCTCTTGTCTCATGCAGGTGTGGAGGCAGACTTCTAGGAATTACTGAACATCTGTGTTGATTATTTTTAGTGTTTTGTTTTATTTTTTTTCTTTTTATGCACTCTTGCCTCTTTCCTGTCTCCATCTCTTTCTCTCTCCTCTTAGTTCTTATCCAATCTTTCATTCTCACCCCCCATGTCTGTTGTATAAAATTCTTCTCCCTAAATCATTTTCAATAAAGTTTCATAAATATAAATACCAAGCAGAAACTTATGGCAACAATAATAATGTTCTGCTGGCAAGAAACACACACACACACCCACACACCCACACACACACACACACACACAAAAGAAAATCAAGAGGTGAAACATACTTTGTATATATAACATTTTGTTATGCTGTAAAATTCTCTGCTGTCCATGCCTATATAAAACAAGTGAATAATTTAAGTGACAAACAAAATCTTTTTATAAGGCAGTGCCTGAAAGCTTATGAGATTTGTTTAATTTCTGTTTTCTCTGACAGAGGTGAAATATTCTAATGAGCTAAACTGGACTTGGGATTATCTGGCAAGGCAAGAGCGCAAAAAAAAAACACTAGTAGAGTGATGGATCTTGTAAGGACTACAAGAATAACTGGTTTGGTTTTCTAAAGCATGGTATTAACATGAATTTTCTGATTTATTTATTTATCACAAAAAGCACTGACCTTGTAATTTGACATACAAGCAGGTTTCCTTGTGTATCAAATTTATAAAAATGCTCCACAATATGATACATACTATGAAAATAGCTGTAAAGCTCTGAGGAGCTTAATTGTAGCTTATCAAAGAAGCAAAATAAGGATAAATCAATCGTCTATCAATCTCCTGCTCCATTCTCCCCTTACTCGTGAACAGGACCCCAAGATACTTGAACTCCTCCACTTGAGGCAGGAACTCTCCTCCAACCTGAAGGGGACAAG
>JAUZNJ010041417.1:0-10039 GCA_034780135.1 Jordanella pulchra | reverse complement strand
ACAATTACTAAGTAATTATACAAAATGACTCTCCAGAAAACAAAATGTCCTGACCTGAGAAAAAAGAAAGGTGGAAATAAGTAGAAATTTGTAACAAGGCTTGTATAATATTTTCAGGTCTGTTTTTTATATGAGAACCGATATTAATCAACTAGTAACGTTAGTGTCCTACTGCTGGATGTATATAGTCTTATATAATGGCATTTCAATTGGTCACAGTTTACTGCAGCATAAAAACATTGCTGCTTTTATCCAAGGATGTGACATCTCTCTCCACCAAAGGCCTTGCTGAAATCCACTGTATTTTTGTCACTTTAATAACTTTTGTTTTTTGTCTTTTTATTTCAGCAATTGACATATTTGCCAACACTAACTTAGCATGTTACCTTAATTACAGTGGCTCCAATGGAGAACACCAGGGCAAGGAGGAACAGAAGGATGAAGGTGATTGCTGTGTTAGTCATGTCATCTTCCTCTACTTCAATGAGTCCACTGAAGTTGGTTTTTTCTTCAGTCACCATGTCTGGTTGTGGTGCACAGTTAGAAATTACACAATAAGTGCATTGTGCTGTCATGTTGTGAGGAAATTGTCCATAATTTTTGTTTTAGCGTTGTATAGTGACATATAAAGTTTCAAATATCATAACATGAAATTAAATATATAAACTATTACTGTTCTCTAAAAGATTTAGTGTGGCTTAAAGTATTTAACTAGTATTACAATAAGTAACTCATTATAAGACTGACTTGCTTGTGAGAGACCCTGTCTTTAGAGTTCAGGAGTCATTTAACATCCTTGAGGTGCAAGATCCAGTAGATGAAACACAAGCACAAGAGGACATAGAACGGAAACACAGACAGTTCTACCCTTACAGATAAATGAGCAATTTAATTCAAGTGCTCTTAAGACTGATGCTTTTGAGGTAATAGTCTAGTAGGAAATAAAAGCCAATAATATTATTGCACTATGTAAAATGTGAAAATGTATAACTCCAGTGTTCTCTTATTTAGGTTGCATAAAGATAAGACTTAACCTAAAACACAATATGAACATCCAGTTTTAAAGACGAGTCAAGTATGCACAAAGTACAAGCGACAAACATCAACACAGTTGGCGAACATTTTTTTTTTATTTTGATTTTAAATTTGCACTAAAAAGACACAAACTGAGATAAAAAAAATCACAAGCAACAAACATCCCAAAAAATAAGCAGAAGACGCACAGACACTAGTTAACATCTACTAGGCCTTGCACTTTTCAGGCATGTTCATGCTGAGGTTGACCACGTTGGTGTTTTCAAAGGTTCTGTATCCAATCGATCTGACAATAGATCTGGCTGGCTTAATAAGTGACTCATGATGAACAGCACAGCTATACACCACATCAGTCTGCTTCCAATCATCTGTTGTGAGGATCAGCTCGCTGTAAACAGAGTAGAATCCATTGATTTCCACAGGTTCTGTGGTATTGTATGAATATTTTGTGTCTGCCTCATCATCAACAAGCCAAGCCACGTAAACCTCCTTAGGATAGAAGTCTTTCACATAGCAAGTCAGGATCACTGTATTTTCTCTAGTTTGTTCTATGGGGGGCAACATAAACACTGATGGACGCTTGATATCCCCTCCTGCAAGCATGAGAAAAGAATTAGGATCTGGGTCACAAATTAAATTATCACATAAACTGAGTGAAAAACTGATTTTCCTGAGAAAATGGCACCTGTAATAAGAAACAGATATACTTTAAATATAGCTAAAGGTTAAATTCTGAGAAGTTTCCTTACCATTGTTTCTTGTATACTCTTTCCTTAATGGTTCCATCCAGTCTTTGTTGTGGATTTCACAGATAAAAGTATCCCCCTGTCTCCATTCATCAAAGGTGATTTGAATCTCAGCTTCATGTATTTTTGGTCCTACAGTCCGGTTTGTCGCTACTAGTACTTTTTTATCGTTCTTTTTCTCCCAGAAAACCTTCTCATGTCTTCCCTTTTTAAAGTGGGCTCTACATATTAAGGTTCCTTGTCCTTTCTCAAACATGTCCTGGTATGTTGGGGGTATGATGGTTACATCCACATCTCCTTCAAGACAACCCTCAGTCGCTAAGAGATAAAAAAAAAATTAAAAAAAACTGAAAAAATGCATAAAACTGGAAATTAAACACCTGCAATAAAAACATAGCTTTGTACTCACCACCTGAACATTCCTTTTGGGACACAGTTGCATTCCGATAGACTGGAATGTTATTTTCTCCTTTTCCCTTAAAAATACATGTTAGCTTTGTTCCATCAAGCACTTCGCCAGACTTCAGTGTGAGCAGACTTCCAACACTGTACAGAATGGTTCCATTTGTGTCATTTCTTCCCTGAGCCGATGTGTTGATCTCATCTATCCTCTCGCTGATTTCATTATCATCTTTCCTCCATGTGATCTCATACTTATTTGGTGAAAAATCTTTGGCAAAGCAGGAGAAGTAAGCCTCCTCTTTTTCCTCATCAATGGAGGAACACACTTTAAGAGTCGGAGCCTGAAAAACCTCGTCTGAAAGACAAACAAATACATATATGTATGCAGAAGCGAGGAAAAAAAAATCTATATATATGCAGAAGCCCTGAGAAAAAAAGTGCTGCTTGGTTTATGTGATCAGTTCTTATGTATCTTTAACTGGGTCCTACATCATAATCAAACATTTATCATATTTACACAGCAATAAGTATGTCATCTAAGAGGGAATTAAATGTATTTAAAATTGGCATTACTGCACTCCAAAGAGCAAACACTCACTTCTGCATATACATTGACCGGCAAGCACAGACTAATATTGATATCAATGAGGTTGTTAATTAACAGACAGGAAACAAAGACACAGACAACATTCTCAAAACAAGTAGGACAGTTCGGGAATAGAAATGCAGAAAGTGCATATGTAGTCTAAGATAGAAAGAGAAAAGGTATTAGTGATGAGAAAAAAACAACTAAGTCAGATGCTGAAAATACTGTTGGGTTTATCTTGCAGTTCCACTTTAGTTAAACCTACAATATATTAATAAAGACATTTATAAGCAGATCCCCCATTTAGGCATTTTTTAGATCAAATTTTCATCAATCTAAAGTCAAACCAAGTGTGGTCTATCACTGAGGTGCTTTAACATATATATATATATATATATATATATATATATGTTAGCACGAGAAAAAAACTAATTTATTTAAATGATAACTGAAAATAATAACAAAAGGCAATTACAACAAAATTATAAAACATAAAGATATTAGCAATATTCTTACTTTTTTTCATCATCGAAGCATGTTGGTTGCCCGCAGCGTGATTTGCAACACATTTGAAAGATTTTCTTGCTTCCCAGTCCTGTCTTCTAACTTGGACCTGACTAATTCCGACGTATTCACTGCCCTTCTGTATTGAAGGGTACTGGATGAAGTTTTCCAGAGAAGTACTGCCTTGTTCCCAGGAAAAAGTGATGGCAGAGGGGTTGAAACCAGTGGCAAGGCAGCCGAGGGTGACCATGTCACTGCCCCCGGAGCCACAAGGAACCAGAGGGAACACAGTTGGAGCATGCTGAGTTGCTAAAAAAGGTAAAGCAAAAGCATATTTCAACACAGAGCAATACTTAAAATAAAAAGACATAAATATTTCCTGTAAAAATTTGGAGACAAAGATCTTCAATGTGACAGGACAAGCAAAAACTTCGATCATTCATCAGTATTTTACATTTTTTTTACTTTGAATTACTTTTTGCTTTAAATTTCTACATTTATATTTTCAGTTTTACCTTAGGTAATTTCCTTTTAACAAAATATGGTAGTGCATACACAACCATCAATTTTGCTAAAGACATATTCATCCAAGAAAAACAATTTAAACTTTTAAAATCTTTCAATTTTAAAACCGCCTAAAGTTTTACCTGATGAAACTGTTAACGAGATAACTTTTCCCCGCAAGTAAAAAGCAAAATTGATTTTAGAGATGTAACTGTTTAACATTACATTCAATTCATAATTAAAAAAAATAAAAAAATGAAATAAGCCACAAAAATATGCTAACAAATTATGTTTGGTTGAACAAAATAAAAACAAGAAGTTTCCAGGTTTTAAAAGGTCAGTCTTGTCCTAATTTACAAAGGTAAAAACATGTAAGATTTTAAAATGTAAAATCATATATGTTATTACATTTGTAAATTTGGACAAAATGCAATAACATTTATACTAATTTACAAAAGTAATAACATGTAATTTGCCAGGAATATAACAAACTTGCAATATTTGAAGAAGAAAAACATATATATTTACATTTTTAACAAAGGCTAATTAAATTCCTGGAACTTTTGTTAGGAAATAAACCTGATTCTTTTTTTTATTCTAATTTTTATATATACATAATGGCAGATTGAATGTTTGAATAAAAACCATGGCACTAAAACAAAACACTAACCTTCAAGAATATACTATAATAAGAAATATAAAATAAGAAATAAACTCTTTCTAATTAAAGGGCTAATTTACTAATGGTGCTGTTGAAATCCTGTAATACTAAAGCCCTGAAGAACACTATCTCGGGTCAATATTGCAAATTTTAATAGTAGCATTTACCTGGTACAGTTAACAACCTCCAACAATAAAAAATCACTATGAAGCATACAATAATTTCTATAATGTAAACACATTATTAGAAAATTTAACCAAATAAAGAAATTATACTTCTAATGATTGATTTATACATAAAAATCTTGCCAAAATATTTTTTTATAGAAGAACTTTTTATTGCTTTATGTTCTAAACTAATTTAACAGTTGCAAGATGTTTTAATATAAAATGTCAGTCGAGTGACAAAAAAATACAACATAGTAAAGTTAGGTTATTAAATGTATTTTCATACCTGAAGTGACGGTGACCGTAGTACCTTTTCCCCAATAGTCAAAAGCTTCGTAGTAACACAGTGACTAATCGGATCAACTTCTTAACATTAAAAGTCTAATTTACTGATTGTGAACTGAAGATTTTAACACTGCAGCATTTACATTATTTGATTAAAAGCATTTAAACAATCTAAATTAGAGTAAATGTTATGAGTTATATCAATATCCAATATATTAAGGGCATTGGTATATTACAACAAATGTCTTTCTCAAGTTCATTTATAGACCTCACAAACAAATTACATCGTATAACCGTGAAATAAAAAAATGATCTGAAATCATTTAGAAATTTAATCTTGTAGAATTATTTCCAACTTAATTTACGAATTGGATACAATTTAATTTCATACCTGAGGTAACGGTGACTGTCGTTCCTTTGCCCCAGTAGTCAAAAGCATCGTAGCACAGTAATGAATCTCCTTATTTCTTGTACATAAAAAGGCCTACATAATGGTTTACAATTTCCAGTAATTTAAAACCTAAGTATTTTTATTATCATGTGTGAAATTCTATTTTAAAATGCTAAAAAGTAACAAATTAATTAACATTATGGGTTTCAGCAAAGTTTAATTTGCTATTGTTGAGTACTACATGAAGATTGGTACAATATAATTATTCAAAAAAAGCAATTAAAGAATTCGAAAATTTTTTTGGAGATCTCTTCGAAATCCTTTTACTATTCTGTTTAATAAGCACATGTTTAAGCCTATTGAACGAAGCCACAAGTCTTTATATTAACCATCCCTAATGTCACAGTTGAGGCACAACATATGACAAAAAACAATTTTAAATAAAAATCTAGGTTGCCAGTGAGAAATAATTTAATTTCATACCTGAAGTGACGGTGACTGTTGTTCCTTTTCCCCAGTAGTCAAAAGCACCGTAGCACAGTGATCAATCTACTTAAGGCTTAGTATGAAAAGCCTAATAGTCTAATGGCGACCAAAAAAAATATTTTACGTGTAATCACCTTCAAACGTTTTTTACAAACCAATTTAAAGGCTATTATCTCTAATTACCAATATTGCATGCAAAGTATTACTTTTAAAATAAATACTCTTTAAGTTTAGACAACTGAGCACTAAGATTTTGAGGTCGAACAATAAAATTTAAAATACAGTAACGTATTTTAAGAGTGACTATTCTTACCTGATGTTACTGTTACAGTCGTTCCTTTCCCCCAGTAGTCAAAAGCCCAGTTGTCACAGTAACACAGTTTATTCAAAGATGTAACAAAAACCTACCCCATTAATAACTACTTCTAAAAACTGTTTGTCATAAATCTACCTATTGAATGATAACTAATGTGAATTTATCAACCAGGAGTTTTTAGTTTTTGTCCACTTTTCCCTCAACAGTGAAAAGTACTTGAAAGTCTTTTAAATGCGAATTCTCATGACAGAATTCAGCTGAAAATTTAGCTATTATTGAATTTATATATCATTCCAAATTAGAAATAAAAGTTTTTCATACCTGAGGTGACAGTGACTGTCGTTCCTTTTCCCCAGTAGTCAAAAGCATAGTAGTCACAGTAAAATAAAACGTAATCTATCCCATACTAAAACTTGTCCAAGGATTTACCTTCACAAACTTCACAGCTTTTTCAATCTTTCTTAAATGCTAATAAAACCTCAGAAGGTTTTAAGCACAATTATTGCCACCAAAGCTTTAATTAAATCCATATATTACTAACGGTATAGCATGAACAGTTAAATAATCAACTTCCTACCTCTATTTCAAACAATATTTGCTGAAATAGTCTGAAAGTTAAATTTGAAAATTAGATTGACCAAATAAGATCGACTTACCTGATGTTACTGTTACCGTTGTTCCTTTTCCCCAATAGTCAAAAGCGTTGTCACAGTATGTTAACTTAACACAGTTAACATACAAAAACCACCAAAATGTTTAAATGTTCAGTTAAACATGTCTAAAACATGTTAAACCGACTACCTTAATAGTTATCACTTTGACTTGAAGTTTATATCATTCAGATTTGTCTCACTCCTTTAGTAATCAAAATGATGTCTGTTAAGCACAATCAATGTAGAAAAACAGACATCTATGTTCTCAGGCTAAAACAAAGGAATTCAAAACATAATTACTTTAATGCAAGTATGTTGATAATAAGTTTTGTATTTTACCTGATGTGACAGTAACCGTGGTTCCCTTTCCCCAGTAGTCAAAGTAGTTGTCACCATGACAAATCATAATACCACTTTAGTACAAAAATATCCTGTCTTCTAAAACTTACATCAAAACTTATATGTCTTAGTTGGTATCTACCCGCTTTCCATAGTTTTTGCTTTTGATAGAGGTAAATCACTTTTCATAAGGAATAAAGTCAATAAACATGAAAAAAGGAAAATAAATAATAATTTATGTCACCTTAAAACATACAAAGTTAGAACTTACCAGAAGTCACTGTGACTTGTGTTCCTTTTCCCCAGTAGTCAAAGTAGCCATAGCCGTCACAGTGATAAACTGTAGTCTGTTTCTAATACAAATAATCAGTTTGTGGGGAAAAAAGCAAAGAATAACAATGTTTATTGATATTTCACTTAGTACTATTTCCTTCTCCCTAGAGATATTTATTTCCTGTGGTCTGGGTTATATAAGATGATGTCATTTTTTTTTAAACTGCTGTTGTATTCACTACCTCTTTGCCCAAGCCTTTTGGCAGCCAAAATTGGAACAGTCAGGAGTTTTTTCTCAGCAAGAAAACCTAATTCAAGCAATTTAATTTGATACATAAACCATATTTTCTTTTAAAGTAAAATTTTTAATTTGAAGGGCAGAGAAATACTCCCATAGAAAAAAATAGGCTTCCCTTGTTTTCTTTAGTTTTGTTTTTTAAAGATATATTACCTGAAAAATACAATCAATAAAATAACAAAAAGAAAACAACAAGGGGCTAATGTGTAAGGTATGGCTTCAGAGTCTTTCAACCAGATATCTTAGCATTAAACAGGGCACAATTCCGTAACAGTTCTGCAAATAGAGTGCACTTGTGAGCAGATTTAAAATTAGTATAAATCAAAGAAAACTATTAAATCAACAGCATCATAAAGAACAAAAAATATCAGAATGTCAGAGAAAAAACAACAACAGAGAACTTAAAAGCAATCCGAAGCTTTGGACACCTCACAGAGTCCATTTACTTTTTTTCGTAAACAACTGAAAATCTACCAAGACATCAACAGCCACCTAAACTGATGGACCCAATCATAGCATAAATCAGTAAAGGAGCCAAAATGTCCATAGTAAATTATATGTCACTGTTAAAAGCCTCGGCTGGAGATTCTGATGAGAGAAAGACAGTGAGTAATTTACTCTATGAATATGTCCTTTGTAAAGGAGAAAAACAGAACTGTTGTTGGAGTTTGTTATTCATTTGGGAAAACACATAGGAGGAGGATTTTTGGAGCACATTTGTGGGCTCTTAGACTGGTGTTACACAAGAAGCACGACTCTCATCAAACAAACATCAATGTTTTCATAGATATTGCTTTGCCCAATGAGACAGAGTCATAGTAGAAGAAAATGGGAGCATAAAATTGCCCCAAATCTCTTGGTTTAAAGTTAGGTGCCAAAACCATCTCCTGAAATACATGCCCACAATGTATCCCCCCTCCAACCAAATTTTATACTTTACTCGGCCATAAAAACCCAGTTCATTAGGTCCCCTACAAGCTTTTCTTGAGCTTGTCTGACATGACATTATTTGTGCCACCAGCCTGAGTGCGTCATGAAACAGATGTACAGCATTTAAATTTACAATCCCTTGCTCAAAACCTGTCAGCTAAGCACTCAACTCTGACAAATTCTGCTCTGCCACCTGTGCTCTTGTTGCATTCCTTTTGAAAATCAAATCGTAATATATTTAACACTTACATATTTCATATTAAAGTATATTTTATTAGAAAAGCACCCAGAAAGCGCAGACCTCTGCCAAGCAGCAAATGTTGTCCCATATTGTGACTTACAACGATAGCTAAAACTTGCACATGATCTGTATCATTACTAAATGTAATGAATTGTTCCTTTGCATGAGGTGCACCTTTGCTAAACATTTCCCTAAAATCCTTTCATAAGTTTATGAATAAGACACAGCATGTGTCTGCATGCTTCTGGTGTTTGTTCTGCTCCCACCTTCTTCATTCACTCTCTACTCTGCTTTCTTCTTTGATCAGCAGATTAAGACTTCGAGTGAGGCATGGCTCATCTGGGTTTTTGTCTTCAGTATAATACCTCTGGACTTTTTTAAAGTCTGATGCTGAAGCTGTTAGTAGTCACACGGTTGGCGTGTGTCATCACTGCTGGGAGTGGAGAGTGAACTGGAGCTCTGCAGGTAAGTCTGCTGGCTTGTTTACTTGTTGGCTTGAAGATAGTAGGACGGAAACTAACCATGCAATGGTAATCAGGCAGAGTTACCTTAGGGAGACGGACACGTACAACCCAGAATGAAATCCAGAGCCAGATTCAGGGACAGAGCCAGGTGATCAGATGAGAGAGAGGAATCCAGGGCAGAATTCAGAAATTGGGTCAAAGGGCAGAAAACAGGTCAAATCCAAAAGCATAAAAAGGTCCAACAGGCGCTCAGAGAATCAGGAGGCAAATCGGGTCAGAATCAGGCAGGCAGGTAGGGCAAAAGTGTTTGTCAAAACTCAACATTGTCAAAATGCTTGTAATAATCTGGCACCAGTTACTGGTCCGAGAAAGGTCTAGTGGTCCTCCAACAGTTCCTTGGCTGCCTGGAAATGCCTTGTTGATGTTATGGAGAAAGGGTAGACCAAGATTTTTGCCCACTGGTCACCACCAACCTGTCCCTATTTCTAACCGATTTTCCTCACTCATTGACGTATCAACTGGAAAGCCTATTCTGGTAATTTGGAGCTCCAAAGTCAGATATGGTGGTATTAGAGACACAAGGGACCAAAGACAAATGCTTGCTGGGGGCCAGAATGGGTGACATCACTGCTGGCTAAGGATAAAGTTAAATACAGTCCTGCTCACCATTATTGGCACCCCTCATGTTTTGCATAGCTGAGTGAATATTTTCTGAAGGAAATTCATCAAGTGAAACAACATTTTACTGCTGATAGCAG
>JAUZNJ010041416.1:0-33989 GCA_034780135.1 Jordanella pulchra | reverse complement strand
TCTTTGTGAAGTGCCTTGAGATGACATGTGTTGTGATTTGGCGCTATATAAATAAACTGAATTGAAACTGAATTGAAATATTGTCTAAAAATATTCTAGTTCAAGAATATTTACAAACCAAAATAGAACTTAAGTTCTGTTGTTACAGAGTTAAAAGAAAATCAAATGAGACACTGAACAGTTTTAGAGCAGCACATTCATGCTAAACAAACCATGTCCTGGCTAATGTAAGCACAGATGGAGGTTTCATACATAGACGATTTTGTGTCCCATCCCAAGGGTAAACATAACATTTGGGATGAGATAAAAAAAAAAACTACACTAACAGATGCTTCTCTGAAAGGTAACATTGATAAACAATTACAATGAATGAATTGGCTTTTAAAGGGGTTAACATGGTTTCGTTTTGACCTCTTAAATTGAAGCAACTTTTATTATTGATGTAAACCATAATGATGTGGCGGGGATTTACCAGATGCAATTCATTTCATCTCACTTCAAGAGTAGCAAACTGAAAAGCAAATGATTCAAGTGAAAGTTGTATTGACAAAAATATTGATAAAAGAACAAAATAAAAATACATTTGCTGCACTAGGATTCTCTTTTACTTTTTTTATCTTAAAATCTCTCCATGAGTGACGCTGAAAGTGAAACAAAGACTGCAGGCTGTACCTAAGCAGAGCTTTTGGTTTATTAAAAGGACAAATAAAGCAATTTTAAACTGGTACGATGAATTAAATTGCTGTATCTATAAACAAGAAAATTAGCTCTAGTACCTTGAGAGTTGATACTGATAAAAAAAAAAACAAAATCCCATAGATTTCCTCATTTTCTGTATTTGGTTGCCTACATTTGTCAGGGCAGTTTTGTTCTACAGAAATGATAAATCAAGATTGCATGAATAACTGTATTAAATCAAGTATGCATCTAGCATCACAAAGGGCTAACTCGATTGATATAACAGTAATCTGCATTTGTATGACCTTCAGCCATATGAAATTGAATGTGTAGTGTTTACATGGCTGTGTTAGTGGTTCGTTGGTTGGGTTAGTGAATGTATGTGTAGAAATAAATATCTTTGTGTTGAGTCAGGTGTATGTGAGCAAGTATGCAATGGAGGTGCACAGTTGTTAAGAGTTGTGAGGGGCAGCAAGACCACTCAGCACCCAGTAGGAGAGACCTCCTCACAGCCCCCAACATTACGAGGCAGACACCTGCCCACTGCCGATGCGTAAACTGAGAGAAGGCTCTTTTGGCCTAAATAAACAAGGGATATGGACTTACAGCATACAGGCATTAAGTACAAATATGAACTTCAGAGGAAATTTATATATTTTAGAGGAAATAAAATGTGAGAGATTTTCTTGCACATTTAATGCATGTCTATTTGTTAACCTTTTATATCTCAGTCTAAACGCTGTTTTGACACCCAGGGAGCTAACCAGATTGTTGATGCCTCATTGCTGCCTATTAGCGAGACTGTGTGTTCTCAGCTTGAGTTTCAACCTCAAGACTCGCAGCAAATAAACAAACTATTGCATCAACTTGCAAAACTTTGTTTTATATTATGAAATACATCTGTTTCAAATAAGCAATCATGTTTATTTGCATACCGAATTAAATATTTAGTCAAAAAATGTCATTTTGCATTAAATAAATGCCGTCGAGGTATTAGAGGAAACTGTTTGCATTACACTGCTCACTCTGACTGGATCTTTTTTCGAGAAAGCTATTTACACTGACCAGACATTTTATTTTCCACCGCTACACAACTCAAGCACAGCTTTGTGGTAAGTACCCTTTCTGCAGAAATAAAACTTGCCGGTAATGAGGCAGCTGGGCTCTTCCTTCTGCTATAGTACAACAGCAGTATGGCTGGCCTCTCTGTTCAACCTCTTCACTTCTGCAAATCCTTCTGCAAAACATTTTAGTATTCTTGATGTTGTGGTCATTGAGTTACAGGCTCCTCAGCTATTGAAACTTTTTCTGCTCAGTTATTACCTTCACCCTTGTCTGTTTATCACAGTTAATTAAAAAAAATTAGTGCCTTCAACTGCAGTAATTAGGATCAGACCTTTTTACTTTTTAGTGCATCACTTGTGATTATTACTGGCTTTTCAAAAGGAAACATTACATTATATAATATAAAAATTAAACCATTCCAATGTGTAATTAAACTTTATCATGATATCACAAAGTAAAGAAAACAGTGAAAATAGAGTACTGTTTAACTGAATCAATAATACAATACATTCCTAACCTGCACATGCAGCTGATTTCAATTACTCTGTCTGAAGTAAGTTAAAAACCTTAATTTTCTGATGGTTTTTGGTGTTTTACTCGTAACATTTTATTTTTCCTATTTATTATCAGCCTTTGAATATTTGCTTCTGACTGTTTATGAGTTATTAAAAAAGCAGACACAAACATTCTGACTGTCCAATTTCACTTGTGTAGAGAGAAATCCTTCAATCCCTTATGTTCCACCACTGATTGCCAGCATTTTACAAGAAGTAGCAGCAAACACAAATTGGCATGTTCTAATGCAGCCTATCCCTTTTAGTCACTAAATTACCTAACGCCTCACTATTAATGCTGTATTCAATTTTGCATGCCTTATGTTTTTAATTAAATGCATTATTAATTGGGCTGGATGTGGGGGTGTCTCAAAAAGGTTTCAAATTGCTTAGAACCTAAGCTCACAACCTTAAAGGCTCTTGTAAATTGCATTTTGTAACTGCTTAAACCTACGTTCATATTAAAGCATTTAATGACTAAAGAAGGAATGATTCAAAAGAAAAAGATAGAAATTATACAGAAGTGCAGCTTAGTAAAAGGTACCAGCAGACCGTTTACTGCAAAAACTTCCACTAGTGTACAATAAAGAACTATTGTGTAGAATTTGCAAAGCTATGTTGCAAATTATTATTAAGGTAGAATACATCATTATTAGAGGTGGGTAGTAACTAGTTACATTTACTTGTGTAACATTTTGAAAAACCCTTTTAGGAGTAGTTTTTCTGTGCCATACTGCTTATCTTTTCTTGAGTAAAATCTCTAACTCTACTGTGTTCTCTGTAAGTAAT
Organism: Jordanella pulchra; assembly: GCA_034780135.1. NCBI lineage: Eukaryota > Metazoa > Chordata > Actinopteri > Cyprinodontiformes > Cyprinodontidae > Jordanella > Jordanella pulchra. The sequence continues at coordinate 30,903 of JAUZNJ010041416.1, read as the reverse complement.
TTGAACTATTCCAAGATCAGGTAAACATACAGTAAATAACTGATATTATCAGTAGAAGTTCTTTATTCTGTCCTAAAATATATACAGTTCTCATAGTAAGGATTGCTTTTCTAAGTTTTATGTGGAAAAAAAATTGTATAAGAGTATTTCTTCTGCATTTATTTGTCCTTTTATAATTAGGACATTTATTTGTGTGTGTGACAGTGTGGGGTCCTGTCACTATGCCTCCGACTGATGATGCGCCTTGGCTACTTGGCCAAGGGGATATCTCTTTGGCTGACTGGTTGGCACGCATGACTGTCACTCGAGAGTCTGGGGATTGAATTCCACCCGGGCCCTCTGTTGTGCACCTTGCTACAATATTCAAAATACCAGATTTTGCACATAAAGTCTGTTTGCATAGTTTCTAAATATTAAACCACATGCTACTAACAAGTACTCAAGGAGTGTTTTTACCAAATACCTATTTAGTTTTACTTGAGTAATTTCTTGGACGACTACTTTTTACTTTTACTTGAGTCAAAAAAAGCCATTAAAGTAGTGCTACTCTTACTTGAGTATAATTTTGGGTACTCTACCCACCTTTGATCATTATTTACAAAGTGGAAAAATATTTTTTGTAAATTCCAACAGTGCAGGTCATCAAGAGTGTTAGAGGGAGTTGTGTCAAATGAGGAAAAAAAATCCAAGTAGATTCATTGGAAATTATATCACCATTGAATTATTAAATAACATTATCTCTGCAGCACTGTGTGTATTTTCCACTTTGTTGTAGCCCTAGACATGAGTGTCTCACAGTTTTTTTTTTCTTTTGCTTATTTGTTTTTCTGACTGACATAGAGATCTGTTTCTGGTTTGTTTGTTATATTCCTATTTCCTTAACTTTTGTGGGAGCTGTTGATAACTGGCTTCCATTGGTTGCTGCTGCTCTCAGACTTTAAAAACAACTGAAGATCAGAATATCATTCCTGTGGTAAAACTCTTAATATGATGAGTGACATGATTGACTCAAGCAGATCTATTCAATGCATATACAATTGCTTCATCACTGCTGTCAAGTATTTAGGTGGGTCTGAAGTTTAAAAGTCCTACAGTAATTAGGATTAGTGAACCCACACTAGCATACACCATTTGAGTTTGCTGTATTTGCTTGTCTGCTGTTAACAGCTACTTAACTCGTCAAAGAAAAAGCAAACGCAGTATGAGAAAGATTAGAATAAACTGCGGTATAAATACACACATTGATTTGGGCCATAAAAAAGAAAGATTTCTTTTTTCAAATTAACTATTGTACCTGTGTTTTTTACCTTTGGTTGCTGTTTTTAATGTTTTTAAACTACTGCTATATTTTTAGAATCAAGAATCGATCAAGAGTTTCTTGCTATTATTTCACAATAATAAAAAAAAAAAATCTGGGAGAAACTGGCTAACATTTCACACATAGTAAATAGACATCAATTAAAACACTTTTACAAAGGGCCAAAGAACAAACATCCTTAGACAAGTAATAAAATTGTGACCAAAAAAAAGACATATGTACATGGAATCTGGTGTGCAGTATTTAGCATTTAAGTTTAATATGAAGTGCATCTTGTGTGAAAACAGTCTATAAATTGGGCATAGGGTTTATTCTTGAGTTTCAGCAGGGATGTTTAGCATCTACCAGCAGAGGGATTATGGCCTTGAAAGCTTCGGGAACTAAGGTCTTCCTGAGATTGTTTTTGATGAAATGTTCCTTAATCATTTTCCTGATGGAGTTGGGGCAAATAATTCATCCTACGTTCCCCTGTGTTGTATTACAAGCAATGTTAAATTACTTCTCTCTTGTGCTGTGCAGCCCCCATACCATACTGCCAAACCAAGACACAGTAAACTTTCTATTTGGGCCCTATAATACTTTATGATGATATAATACTTTCCCCCTCTGTCACCTCCTTGGTGAAAGACTTTGATATATTTGCATGGGCAGAAAAACTGCGTGGTCAACTTGCAGTTTCAGATCAGTTATAAAAGAAAGATGAAGCTCTGGGGTATGGATACTAAGGTAATGATAATAATTACTTAGAAATCAATAGTAATAATTATAATAATGTTGATTATTCTGCATAGTGTACTTTGCATACAGGTGTAAGTGTTACACAGAAATAAAAAAGCAAACTAAGATAAAAATAACAAAAGTTAAATCTAAAAAATTAAAAAAAAGCTCCTTTGATCTTGATTAACAGTCAGAATGTTCTTTAAAAAGCAATATTACAACCAACTCACCACAACACAAACTTGTTCCAAAATATTCCAATGATATTCTACTACAATAATATTCTACAATGATATTCTACTGTTACTTCTGACAGGTCAAATATTTTCACATATGCACAGACTCTTTCTCCATCCTTGGTCTTTGTACTAATGTCTCCTTTGAATACTGGTATCTATTGGTACGATGACAAGATTTTTGCATATTTGTAGCTGAGATGTTCTAAATATTGATCCAAAAACTACCCACAATCATTTTCAAATGTGTTAGATGGTTGGTTAGTATTTACATTTTTTATATTTTTCCACCTTGTATTCTACAGTCTACTTATCAGAATACAAGTGCATTTTTCTGAAGGCATACAAACAAAATGAATGTTTGTGTTCTGTTCCTCTCATTTTTCCACCAGTTTTAATGATAAACCATAAACGTTTAGAAGATCAGACCCATTAACTATAAATATTGTATATAAATAATATTTTTTTTCATTAATGCAAAGAAAATAAAAAAGGAGATTGTGATTTGTGAAGTACAATAGACTTTTTTGTTTCACAGCAATGTAGCCAACCAGCCACAACGGTGGCCATCTGCAGAACCCTATTCGAAAAATGACGGCTTTGAATCAAAACCGCTTTTTTTTTTTTTTTAAATCCCTTGGCTTTTAAAACCGTGCAAAAGGCTGATTTGTAATTTTAGTTTTTATCACCTAACGATATAGCTAAATTTGTACAAAACCAAATGTCTTTGTTTTTAAATGTGCTTGATAAATTAAAATGACTTAAACTCAAAAAAATGTATGTTGAAAAATAAACTGATAGTGTTTAGCACAACTTAGAGGGAGCATTCATAGAATCTCATATCCACAGACCTTTAGTTGTTAATGATATAAATTGTTCAGAGATTTCAGTGAACTCTCACATGGAAGTTTGAGGACCATTATTGCAGGATTTCTGCTATAGTGCAGATGTGTTGAAAGCAGACAGTGTTTTGCAAGGCACTTTCTTATCTAGACACATATGCTGAGACCAATTTGATCATTAAATACTGTGTCCCTCTGTGAGCTGTATTTTTATTCATATGATATTGATTGATATGATTTTATATAATTCTTTTTGTTTATTGTGGTGGTGCATTATGCCTTGTAATATACAGATACACTATTCTATGATGTTTATGCAAATAATGTCTAATATAAATTGTAATGTAAATGTATGATTTCTTACATTATAAAGATTCTTCTTTTATGTATTCTGCATGAAACCTGGCTGGTGGCTGATTTATTGCTGTCAAATTCAACTATGTCACATTGACATTAAAAACCTGAACAAAGTCTTTATCTTTACCCAATCCATATGTTGTTTTCACTGCCAGGTTGCTTTGGGCCATGGTGAGTCAGAGCCACACCACTGTGTTAAAACTAACCAGCTTTGGTTCCTCAGTAATAGGATTACCACATCAAATGTGAGGGCAGCCTCCTGCAGTGGCATCCTGTTATTACAGGCCCTTTCATGTCCTGTTAACACCTGAGGCTTTACTGTATAGGGTGCTCTTTTAAAAAGCTCAAGTATAACGATGATATGAAGATGGTTCTGGGTGCATGTCACTCTGCATGTGTCCCTGATCTCACATATTCTTGGGTTTGTGTGTGCAATCAGCATCATTTTACATCCTTCCAAGTGCCCAGATGATCAGAACAAATCAGGTTGTTGTTTATCAGATTTCTGTCTCTTGGATCAGTTAAGGCATTGTGCAGTTTCACTGAACAACTGCAGCTGCCTTTACCAGGAATAAGACATGCAGAAGAATCCAAACACTTGAAAAACTTGATCACAGTAGGAAATCAAGGATATTCTCTGATTAGATATCCCTTATTCAATTCAATTCCATTTGAAAAATACATTATTAATCCTAAAGGGAAATAAAATGTTGCAATAACTGGGATTTTTTTTCAGCGAGTAGTTATAGGTGTTGATAGCTGTAGGCAGGAAAGATCTTTAGTCTGTCTTGTACCGGATCTGGAGAAGTCTCTTACTGAAGACACTCTATTGTTGTTTAAAAATCTTCTGAAGAGGATGCTCACTGTTGTCCATAATGTTCTTCAATTTCTTCTTTGTGAAATAATCTCCACAGGTTCCAGAGGAGTTCAGAACAGAGCCAGTCTTCTTTATTAGCTTGCTGAGCTTTTTTAAGTAATTTGCTCTGATGCTGTTACCCCAGCAGAAGATCAAGAAAGAGATCACACTCTCCAAAACGAACTTATAGAAAATATGTTGCATCTTTGTGCAAAACACCAAAGGTCCTAAGCTTCCTTAGGAAGTACAGTCTGCTCTTGTCCTTCTTGTACACGGCTTCACGGTTGTATCTCAAGTCTAGTTTGTTGTCCAGGTGAACACAAAGGTATTTATATTCCTCCTACACCTCCACTTCCTTTCCATGATGTTAACAGGAGTCCATTATTTCCTGCTTCTTTGGAAAAGAACATTAATGTTCTTTATTTTGTTGACATCCAGGATCAGATGATTGTTTCCACACCATGCCACAAAGCTGTTCACCAGCATTTTGTCCATCTTTGATGCACCCAATGACTGCAGAGTCACCTGAGTATTTCTGCAGGTGACAGGACTCTGTCTGGAACTGGAAGTCACAGTTTTACAGAGTAAAAAGAAATGGTGAGAGTTCTGGCCCCTGTGGTTCTCCTGTGTGGCTGTCTACTGGACTAGAAAGTTGACCTTCAGTCTATGCCCTGCTTGTCAGGTAGTCTTTGATCCAGGCAATTGTTGATGCCTCCACCTGAGTCTTCTAGAGTTTCTCACAAAGTAAGTCAGACTGAATGATGTTAAATGCACTAGATGAATCAAATCATGATCCTCACAGTGCTGTCCTTGTCTAAATGACAGTGGGTTTGTTGAAGTCGGTGTGTGATGGCATCTTCAACTCTAACTGCACAACGATAAGCAAACTGTAGGGGGTCCCGATAGTTGCTTGTTTGTTTGCTGAGGTGAACCAACAGTAGTCTTTTTTAAGACTTTCGTGTTTTGGAATGTCAGTGCAACAGGTTTATAATCAAATAATTTTGGCTCTGTCATATTTTGTCATGAACACTCATGAACAGCTGCTCATATGGCTGTTGAGTTAGAACAACACATCAAAGAGTCAATTTGTGCATTACCATTGTCAATCAGCAAACTGCACAATTAAAGAATGAATTTACAACTACTGCAAAAATGCTAGTACTAATTGCTTCTTGATGTCATTTAATTATTCTTTATTAAATAATGAAGAAGACTTGAGATACTGTAAGTTGACCACATTTCTAAGATTAAAGGGCAAATACATTATCAACATGATCTTGGGTTTATGTTAAATAAATTGTCTTGACTTTTTTCAGCAACTAGTATAAACACTTTAAACAGCTACAGCAGCTCTTGAAGTTGCTTAATATAGTTATCTCTGGGCTCTCAGGCTAGCAACAAAAAGCATAGCAAATTAGCAATTAACTAAATGAAACACAGTTTTGAATGTATAAATGCTTAGGGTAATTCCCCATCTCCACCTCTGTTTAAAACATCAGTTAACCATGGTTGTAGCACAACTGAAAGAAAGGTGAAAATATGTTTGAAAATTTTCATTATCTGATTGAGACAACAAAGTAAATTACAAAAAAAATCAGTGAAACTATGGATACGTTTTCAAAGCACTATATCATCTCTTTCAATTGCTTTCAGTGCCAAATAACAGGTTTTAGGTAAAAAGCATCTGGCTGGGAGGGACATGTTAATTGTTACTGTGGAGTTCATTAAATTTCTCATAAAATTTTCATTCGAATGTAATTTTTCTGTAAGTGTTCTATATTTCTTTTGTTTCATGTATTACTTTTTGTAAAATATGGCAAAAGAACGTATTATTCTACTATATATAGAAAAATGTTAATGCTACCCGATCTTGTCCTATCAAAGCAAGGCTAAAAAAAAGAATCACTACTAGAATTTTGTAAAAAATAAAAAAATACAAAAAGAATTTCAAAAAGATTTTTTATTAAAAGCTAGGTTTGGAAACTGGGAATGGAAACATTAGAATCGGATTAACTAAAACTTGCAGGAATTAACTAATAATGTCCCTTTAAATGCTTTCAAAGACTTTAAGGACATGTCACAATCTCCTTAAACAAGTGACTGAATATTATAAAGCCTTATTAAAATATTCTGGTAACATATTTAGTCAAAATATTTCTTATTTAATGAAGAACAGCTTGCTCCTCACCCTATTGTGGAACTTTCTGTTGAGCAGACTGTGTTGGTGGGTGGTGGTGTTACTCACTGCACCCATTGCTCTGACCTCTCTTCCTGGGGACCATGCCAGCTATCCTTTGAATCTCTCTACCATGGCAACTGTTGAGTGTAAAACAAATTGAAGTCAACGAAAGAAAACCTAACTACTTTTGACATCTCCATGCATCCATAACCTAATAAACTTCAGTGAACCAACAAAACATACTTCCAAATAGGATGGAGCAAAACAACCTTAAGTTTTTTTTAAAAGCTAAATTGTTTTGCCTCATTTTTTTATTTCTGTTTAATTCAGTTTTACTTTTGCTCTTTTACATAGCTCAAATTCACCACAAAAGTAATTTAAAGGCACTGAAATTAATAAATTGTTATACAGAAAAAATTAAAAGTGCATTACCTGTAATGTATCTTAGTTATCTATAGTAACACACCCATAAACTTAAGATATCTCCTTTAAAAGCATTTCTGTCTATGAAAATCCAGCCAACTCCATGGAGTCACTGACTTTCATGTATTATATTCTGTGAATCATTACGTTTCTTCAGCCTTGCTCTGCCATGCACTGGTGACCTGTCCAGGGTATTCCCTCCCTTTCATTTAAAGACTGCTGGAGATAGGCACTATCCTCCTGTGACCATGATAGGGTTTTGACAAGACACAGCATACATTTGCAAATAAAACACAAAGAAGCAGTGATCCAGTAATACTTTCTCTGGTGTACACTAAGTAGGCAGCTATTGACAATAGTACGTAGTTATTTTATTTACTTCATCTAGACCATTAAGTTTAAGGTTTAAAAGATGAAAGACTCAACCTATTTGCATTTTTAGTTTTCTTGTATATCAAAGAAGAAAGCCTGTTGTTTAAGATGTCCCTTTATCATTTGCATCTACAACTTTGTCTCCCTATTACTCAGATGTATATTCATTCACATTTTGGTGTAAAGTTTTTTTTAGCCTTTGCAGATTTTCACATATTAAGTGTCAACATTAGCTTACTCACCATATTTACTTTCTATTACAGATGTAGCACTATATAAAATAACTTTTATGTACTCATGAAATTGAGTGACGTGCATGCCAAATAAATGAAATAAACACATTTTGTAACAGTGCTTTCCTTCATTAAATAGTGTTGACTAAATATTCTACTACAACACCCAAAATTATATTTTTTCATATTTTGTACATTTAAAACCTGACAGTCGTTTTTCAAAATAAAAATTTTCAGTATATCCTCTTACAACCAACAACACGCGCTTGATACTGTATTATATATAAAAGTAGCAATAGAAATAGCTGTGTTAAAAAAAAGGATAATACAACCAATAATTATCTCTCTAAGCTTTTTCACCTTATCCTTTATGTGTCATAGCAGATTGGTAACATCCCCAATCTGTTTTTTTTGTTGTTGTTGTTGTTTATTTAAATGTAAAATCGTTGTTGGAGTCACTCAAGATTTAAGGGAATGTCTTGATTTTCAGAAAATTACAAAAACAACATTGAATCATTAGGGTGTTATAATGCCTCAACCTCAAGAGATGAAACAATACAAGAAAATGACAAGAACACAGAATAAAATTCAAATTGTCCACAATCCAGTAGGGAAGCCAAAAAAAAAAAATTGGGAAGGTCCAAATCCTGAAAGCACAAGCCCAATAAATATGGTCAAAAGGACAGTCAAAACTTAGATACAGATTAAACTCCATATAAGTAGAACATTTAGAGAAAACAAGAAACAATATGGGAATCCTGATGCTCTAAATAAGGACAAGATGATAGAAAACAGGTGTAAACCTCAGAGTAACAATCTGAAAGGTTCCAGAAAAAAAATCTGATCCTGCCTGTTTTCCTTCAAATAGTCAGTTAGGGACACCAATTATATAGCTGTTCTAGCAAAAAATCTATTTACTTTTAGGTGTTTCAGTATTACTTTATGTTATATCTCTCTATAGCTTTAATAAGTTTGGTTTTTCATTTCCTGATCCAGGGGTTTTCATTAATCATTGTTTGGCTGAATATGGCAAGACTTGAAATCCACATAAAAATGAGCAAATGGCTAATATATCATTGAATGCCCAGATTATATACCCTTCAAGAAAGCAACACAAAAAAAATATTTAAACAGGAAATGTTATTTTAAGCAGACCTTATGAGGTAACTCGACCCAGTAACTATTTCTTGGCCTTTAACCTCCAAGTTCATATTTGATCATTACTGAGCTTGTATGTCAGCAGATTAATCTTCTTGTCACATGAGCACGCTCCATCTGTTCATGTAGCCTTTCAACCAACTGAGAGAAAAATGAGAGCTAAAAGTCTTTAGCTTATGTCACTCACTTGTCACTATTTAATTAATGAGGCTGTAAAAAAGGAGTGAAAAAATGGATCTATAAAGTTTGTTTTTGATAATATCTTCTGTTTTAAAGAGACTTAATAATAAAGACCAATTCTGACTAGAACGGTACAGCCATGAACATACGGAGCAAAGATTTAAAACAGAGAAACAGTAATTAGTTCAAGCTTAAGACAACAGCTCATGTTTGAATAACTTAAAAACTCAGCTGAAGTTTGATTTCAGGGATCCAGACTAATGATGTTATTTTATCTAATATATAGCAGGACATCCTGTAGGACCGATATTTTTTTTTAGTCTGCACTTTGCTGAGCCTTGAACAGTTCAGCAGCTGAAATTGGTTCGAGTCCAAAACAATTTACTAGGAGAATTGAAACACAGCCAAGAGCAATAGAATTTCACGTAGAAGGTTGAAGCCCACCTACAAAGGTTTTCACACCAAAGTATATATTGAGTCAGTAAGAGACAGGATGAATTTGTCACCTGTCGTTTTATGTATGTATATATATATATATATATTCTGTGACAGGTAAAATATTATGCAAACGATTCAAGTTGCAATGCAATGTATGTGATGACATCATATTTCTTTCAGTAAAAAGGCAAAAGCTGGTCTATGGCTCATTTCAGGTCATTTTAGATCATCTCTGATTGGAGAGATCTACTTTTTTATAAGAAGAAAATCCTTAATATATCATGATATCTGTGAAACAACAAAAATAATGCCTTCAAGTTTTATGATTGTTGTGTATTTTTTGCCTTTCTGTAAGGTAATATTTATTCCTTCTTCATTTCCTAAATATCCTGCTGTAAATCTTATGTCATGAATTAGTATTTTGTCTTAAATGTTGTTCGGATTTTTTCAATCAAAAACATAGAACAAAAAGGAAACATAAGATGTTTTTGTATATGACAATAGGACTATTTTTTTCTCCTCCTGCTTACTGCTCATCCGTTCAGGCTTCTTGTCGAGCCCAGATGGAATCAGTTGGGGGTAACCACTTTTTCCAAATATCAGATTTGAAACCTCAAATCTGTCTTGTATGAATCAAAGATGAACTGAATATGGAGGGGGTGTGGGGTTGGACAAAAAAGGGCTAAACAAACTGTGTTGTCAGTCAGTAATTCTCTTTTGATGGGGTAAATGAACAGAAGGGATTATGAAGAAGACAAACTTTGTGCATGACTGCTACACTCCTAAATAAACATAGTTTATATCGAGTTGTTATGTTGTTATTTATTTATTAAAGAGGTAACTGATGTTTTGGATCTTTATTTTCCAGTTTTAGATGAAATTAGAATCTTAATGTGTTTTTTTTTTGTTTTTGTATTTTTCCATTGTTTTGACCAATGGCAGGTGATTGACATCAAAGACAAGTTACTGGAGTCCAAGAGATTCTGGTCCAAATTACCAGATGACATCTGTGCCGAAAGCAAACTGTCAGCGTCTGATGAAGAACAGTGCTGGAACAGCCACACAAAGGGCAGGTGAGGACTCAACAGCTCGAGTAAAAAAAAAAAAAAAAAAAAACACATACTCTTATCACATTTTTCCTGCCAGGGATTAAAATAACCACATTCTGTTCAAAGATTAGTGGTTTCTCTGAAACTACAATGGCTAGCACTGATATGGAGAACTTTTGCCGTGCATAATCTCCAAGGCTCTAATACTCGAAGGACTGTGGCGCTTCAAAAACCTCTTGTCACCAGAGCAGCTTGTAAAGTAGCCCTGAGACTGACAGTTGATTGGTCAAAAAGTAGCTCTTTCCAACAGTGAACTGGAGATGCTGGCAGGGAACACATATCACTCTCTCGCTTCAATCCTCTCCAAGTAACAAAATCACCAGATGGTGCAATAAAAGATATATGCTGGTGCCAGTGCCATTTTAAGCACTGCTCTAAATCTGGTAGTTAAATTGATAATGAAACACCGGCCAGGTCATCAGGAATTCTTTACATTATTTTATATAGTAACCATGTTTTCTTAACACAGAATAACAGCAAAAAATTAACTGATCAATTTAATGGAAAATAATGGGGAAAAACAAATCATAAGGCGTGAATAGCACAGTTAAAAATATTATCAGGGAGTGTGTTTGCGTTTGACTATTTGGCTTCTTCAGGATCCAGACGAATTGCAGACATTCCCAAACAAGAATATCCATCAGTTTATGAGCTAAAACTCAAATTCACTTAGTTGAAACAGAAAAACAAGGATCTGAGGAATAGCTACAACAAGAATAGAGAGTCTAGATATACTAGAAGTGCAGCATCCGGTACATCAATATAAAAAAGTATTTTTTATGTTAAGTAACAAAATATTTTTATTTCTTTATTCATTTTAGAAATAAATAAATTCTATGTGCTTTGAGCTCCTTAAAGGCCCCGTTTTGGTAACTGCTTCCAAGAGTTAAGGATTACCTCCAGTGATACGAAGTTTATTAATAATATTACTCTACAATATTAAAAGAAAAATCATAATTATAATAATGAATAATCAATAATAATAAAAATCACTTTTAGACCTACCCACGTTTTACCTATTAACACATGCTTTTTGTAATTAGACCATTTCATAGTCTAAAAAAATCTATGTTTTGGACTAATACTATGACTTACTTTTTAATTAGGTTTTGGTTTGCTGCTATGCCTTTTTTAAAATGCCGATATTGCATTTCAATACAGGACGTGAAAAATAACCAGTTAAAACTTTCTCTAAATAGAGCTCCGGAAAGCTATAAAGAAATAAGGAGCTTATTCGACAATAAGCTTTGAAAAGGCGATGTGATTCAGTTGAAGCTGAGTGTGAGCAGACAGACAGGTAGACTCACAAAGACGTTGTTCCAGAGTATCTAGGGCACCGACTGAGAAGCAATGTAAGTAAAAAGCTTCACAGAAAACAAAAAAAAAAAACTTTTTTACAAGGTCTAGACACAAGTAGGATTTGCACTCTGATGTCTCACGGCTTGCAGGGAATAACTTGTGGCAAAGATTGGAAAAAGGAGGGTAACAACAAAAAATGTTTAAGCCAATGCAAACAGGTGAAACAAAGGGATCCATGAATCTGGGACTGACATCTGTGAAATAAAAATGCATTAGCAGCAAACAGTGGCTGGTAGGACAACCTATGCTGCATTTATATCTGATTGATCTGTGTACCAGTTGTCATTAAAGGAAAATTGTCTCATTTTTAAAGATCAGGAGTGTCACTGTTAAGTCCATCTGCTTCAACATTGCTATGACTAGAGGTCCTGAGAAAAGCCATTTTGGTTTCTCCACAGAATAACTGGGAGTGTCTGAGAACGTTTTTCATAGGAGGAATTGTAATCTTATCTTTACACCAGGGAACTATTTGGGTTTATTAAGAGACTTCAAAAGATTTCCACTGCAGCAATCTTTTCCATGAACAAAAGTAATTTTATTCTCTCAGCATACTCTATTTCCATACCAGGCTCTACATAAAATTATAAAAATCCTACTCCAAAAAACTCCCCATGTAAGGATTAAGCACTGTTAGATGGCTCCCGAACCAACAAACAAGTTTTGGAATGGGAGAGTGTTAAAACATTGAATACAGTAGAAGTAATCTGTGTTTTATATCATATATCAATGAGATCACTGAATGTTTATGTTGACAAAAAAATTGTAGTAAAGAAAAGGATGTCAGAGTCGTTTTATTTAGAAATGTAAATTGATAAAGTTAAAACTTTTTATGTTCTTGCTATAAGACAGAATTAAAACTCCCATTCCTCACTAGGATTGTTTTTAATTCACCAATATTAAGATTAAAGGTAGCAAAGGCTCAGTACATATGCAGCTGCAGTGTTTCTGATCTCCTGCAAAAGCTAGTAAACATGGAGGACTATATTTGCAATAATTATACAAATTTTACACTTATACATATGAGGGTTTTGGTGACTATACATGAGTATAGAGAGAAATTGCCATAAAAGAGTCAGGGCTTTATGCTGGAATCCATTGCTTTTGACTACACTGTTTTAGTTAGTTGCTGATAAATTGTAGGAGGACTCCAGTACCGGGAGGTCCACTCAGCATAAGGGGACATAGTTTACTTAAATGTGTGGGACTTAAAGCGGAAATGCATAAAAATATATGTTTAAGAGTTTCTAGGAAATTAAGTTCCAGGAGAAAAAAGAACTCACAACAGAAGCACGACTGAAGACTTAGGAGAGTCTAAAGGAGCAATAGCACAAGTTCTGGAGTTTTTGCAGAAATCTGCTCATCTCTCAGGACAGTTGAAAACAAGACCATGGTTGTGCTTGGTTTTGTTTAGTCCTGTAATGTCCTCTGGAAAAGTTGTAAACATTGAAGTTATCTTGAAAAGAGCATTTTAGCTTTTTAGCAATGAGAGGGTAATTCCTGGGGTAAATCTTAGCCCCCTCTTTGTTGAAAGCTTCCTCTATATTTAATTTCACCTTACTCCAATTTGGCCCTTTTTTATCAGTCTAGAAAAACAATTTCTTTTGTTTTTCTTTTGTGTGGGGTCGGTGATGGGGATGAGGTGCACAAGTTGCTGGTCCTAAATGATCCACCTTCAGAAATTGTCACCCCTGTTCTTTCGCTGCGGTGGAGAATTAACCAGGTTAAAGAAAACACCCAAGTACATGTCTGACTCCCTTTTTCATGACTAATGGAGCCTACAGGAGCAATTGCAGTAAATAGATGAAAGCACATTTCACATGGGCAATTGTATGGGCATGTATGAAAAAGAAAAACAATCATATTTACCAGAAATGTCTGGGCAAAAATCATTGAGTTGATTTTTCTTTAATATTCTTTGATTTTTATCCTAAGTTATTTCATGAAAACAGTTTAATGATCACATGTTCATACAGGATTTTTTTATATCCTTAATTCTCTCCTCTAGTCCTGAACTCCTCAGTGTTTTCCACTCCACCGCTTTAGCCCCAGTGGAGAAGTGTTAAACACCTGATAACATTGCCACCTTTAAAAGGATGATCAAAAACTCTCTGTAGCTCATTACTAAAACCAGCAGAGGACCGCTGTTTGATGCTCTGATGCGAAAATAAAGTCTCAGCCCATGCCATACTACTTAAAAAACCAACAGGGTATACAGAAAAAAGGTGGTAACATGATGAGGAGCATCTGAATAAGAAAAGCCTTGATTTAGGCCCCAAAAAAGGAATAAGGGTCGGAAAAGAAAGGCTCTCTTACCAAGGAGATTAAACTACAATAAAGAGTCAACAAACCTTTAAAAGGATATTGGGCTTAATGTGCTTAATGCTAGAATATTTTCTGCTTTATAAGGTTACTGACCTCAGATTGTCATCATACCTCATTGCATTCATTAGAGGTCTCCTACTAAAATACTTGAATTTGTGCATGGACACAGAATTAGGTGCTGAAGCAGTTTTATGGTCCGAGTCCACTTACTGCTGGACCATTCTGTCACAAGGGCACCATCCTGTGAACTTATAAGGAGACTTTAAAGAACTAAAGACGCGAAAGATGTTTGTTTAGTTGAATAATATAAGCTGAGAGATGAGCCAAGTGGTCTGTTGTGTGCTTAGGGAAATGGAAACAAAATCCAGTCAGACAGACTCACCAGGTATTCAGGTTGATGAATAACCAGAGCGGCTGAAGAATCAGGAGTACAGAGGGAGCAGCTGTGTTAGTAAAACTCAAAAAACGAATACTCATCATCAACCTGTGGCACTTTCTGCTGAAGAAAATCTGTATATGAAAAAAGTCTGAAGAATGCAAATAAACTCCTTATGTTTTGACAAAAGCTTCCTCCAGAATCAGGGGATAAGACCAGTGTCAACAATCTACCTGGCTTTCCAAATAAAGAAAGTCCTTATAAGTCAACAACAGGTTTCAAGTTCTCTTTTACTTGTGTTATGGTATCAGTGCGTATTTTTTCAAGGATGCTTGTTTATGCAGTCAGATCTTCCTTTGGTCATTGCCAGTAATCTTAATTATATTATCCAATAATCCTTTAGCATCCTTCAAAAAATAAGTCTTAGGAAATGAGTGTTGATATGCTAAGCATGTGTAGAACATATTCTAAAAACCTTTTACTGCTTCAGAGTTAAAAGACATTTTTAGAACTAAAGGAAAAAAAAACAATTTAAAGATCAGTCTATTTTGGAAAGAAAAACTATTAGATAAACAATTAAATATGATTTGTTTAACTGCTGATAGTAGACTATAATAAACTATCAGTCAAATGTTGTTTACGTTTTTCAACATGTTCTTCTCTTGTAATGCTATCCATGTTGTACTAGTCACCGGAGTTGTTTTGCAGCATAACACACAACATGTTGAAAGACTATTGCTGTTTGTTCTTGTGTATAAATATATGAGCAGATGACCTTGAAGTATTTGGTAATTAACTAGATTTTTTTTTTTTTTTGGTGCGTAATTCTCCTTCTGTTATTTTAACTCTGAATTTTTTTACGATATCATACAAGGAAGCAGTGTTTAAAATGTAGTTGAAGATACCATCATAAGTGTGTCTCAAAAATTTTACAGAACCAGTACATCATTTGAGCTTTACTGCATTTATTTTAAAAAAGAAAATAAAGAAATAATAATAATAAAAAAATCTCTATACATTATTTGCAAAGTATTTTGGGACTAAGCAAATAGAAATATCTATGACCTACCTGAAACAGAAATGTTTGTCACAATAATGTATAAAAGGTATCTTTTTATAAACTATATTAGGGCTGGTGGATATAATCTCCAATTTTTTTTCTACTGAATCAAATGAACCATTTTCATTTTTTTTTCACATAAGTTTCATAATAAAAATGAAAAATGACAAATTTTTCTTTCAGAAACTGGCTTTTATTTTAATAATTTCTTCTAGGATGTGACTTTAACTTCACACAAAATTCACGCTGTGCAAATGCTTGTCATACAAACATGTTTCACAAGAACCAACGAAAATTAACAAACAAGATTTTTGCAACTAGTGCTATCACACAGTGTGTCAGATTATCATTATGAGTTTACATCCAATAACAAAATGTGATGAACTGATGTCTCTCTGAGCTATAGAAGTCCAGGGAGTGGAATGGTGAAAAAATATAGATTAAAAAAAATTACATTAAAATTATTAATGGATCAAATTAATTCATCACTACATTCCTAAACTGTATATAAACATTTACTTGCACCCTTTTACCTTTACTTATTTGCTGGAAAATATTCTCCAAATTCTTAAACGGATTACAATGAAAATCAAAATATTCATCTCTAACGTTTGTGAGTCATTTTTTTTTGTTTGTTTTGTTGTTTTTTTAGATATTTCCCTGAAGTGGTAAAGGAGGGTCTCACCAACCAGGTGAACAATCCAGAGGTGATTTTGGACATCACCCGACCGGACACACTGATTCGGCAGCAGATCATGACTCTACGAGTTATGACCAACAAGCTAAAGAATGCCTACAATGGGAATGACATCTCCTTTGAGGACTCCAGTAAGTCCTTAGATATCTCCGTAATATTTTGTACTTTCATCCAGGGAACAAATAGAAAAGCCTTGTTCCAGTTCCTTCTTTCACTGCACATTACTTTTGGACCGTGTGATAAACAGCAGTACCAAAGATACATTAACTGCAGAAACAAGATGTAATTTCTCATTCATGTTGGAACTTGTCACCAACGGCAGTGGATGTTCAGAGCATCAACAAGGCAAGGCCTACATTATTAGATAATAAATAGCTCAAGGTGAGGAGAAACCACAGATGATAGACAGCCAGGCCCACAGTTAGGAAGATGAACATTTCAAATGTTGTTGTGACAGAAACTGTCATGTTTGATTCTGTGGATCTGCTAGTGCTGACAAGATGGTAAAATACTCTGAGCCTCAAAAAAATATGAGTCTGTATGAACACTGGTAATATATTTTGTTTTTCTTAACTTGAGCTGTATTCAGAGGAAACAGACGGTGAAATGTGTCATTGGTTCACTAAAGAAACATGAAAGAAAAAACTCTATAGAGTATTCCGTTAATGCAAGTTTAGTCTCACTTATAGTTGCATCTAAGACCAAATAATTAAGTACCTAAAAAAAACAGATCTTGTCATGTGGGCCAAGAAAATCTCTACATTTCTTGTAGTAATATTTTTCATTGTCTTTGACTTGAAAAATGTGCAACTAAATTAAGAAAAACTGGACTGACAGTTTCTCCAAAATACTAAAAACTATTAATTAGAGCTAGCATAGTTTATCAGCTTAGTTTTAGCATTTTATTTTCTATTAAGCCCTAATTTTATGACAATTAACACAAAGGAACAATGTATTGCATGCAGTTCTAATGCAAATGTAAGAACAGTTAATAGTTCAAATAGTATAAACATTTTTGTTAATTTTATGTTAGCTTTACAATTCAATCTGCAGCAGCCTACACAATTTTATAGGAGAGATATTATTCATTAAATCATAAGTTCAAAAGGTAATTTAAGAGATCCAATTATTTCAAAAGGCTGTGTTTCCAAAATATAAGACTTTTTAAATATTGGTAGTCATGGAAGTAGAAGCTTTACTGCATTATTCCAGTTTTTTTCCCCACAATGGCTGCATTGTTTGAGAGGGCTGTGTACCCAAATTACACTTAATAACACTGAAAACAGAACCTGTAGGATTACCATTAGATCAGAGTAGACAAATCTCAGACTGGCATTCAGAAAATCATCAGAAAAAACCCTGTTTATTGTAAAAGATTATTTTCACTTGTATGCAGTCTGGTTTAGGTTGAAGTTGGTATTAAAACATAGTGATGCATATGTAAATACTGAAGCAATGAGCAATGTTCAAAGCTCTGTGGAGCAATACATTGCAATGCTTGCAAAATGTTTTTACCCCAAACATAGCTCTGTGTGTGAGCAATCAACCACTATAAAAATCCATCAGTGTTGGTAAATATATTAGTTGCGCTCTGTAAAATCTATTTTTTGCTCCTTTTTCTTTAATAACAAATGAATGTGTCACCACTGGACACTGTTAGTATGTTTTCAGACAAGGCAATAACAACTGGACAGAAAACTGAACAGCAAAAAAAAATGTTTAAAGTTAAAAAGAAATCTTTAACAATATAGGAGGTTAAATCTGGTTTACTTCACAGCTTTAGTTCTTTATTTCTGGCATGTACTCCATCCATTTCTTTTTGCAATTTATTCTTTTTGCCTATTTTCTAGCTCACCAATGATTTCTTTAGATAATTGCAAGATCCCCTCGTTTTTTTTTTTCTCCTAAAACAAATTGAGGTTTTTCATTAATGCTTTCCATAGGGAAAGTGTTTGTAAACTGTACATATTTGCATTGATGGGGTGATTTTAGGTATGCAAAACTGGAAGAAACAATGTAAAACCAAAACCCTGAGAGATCAGATGCATTTTTTTTTCATAAATGCATTTATGCTAAACCATTGGCCAGCTTAGATATTAACGATGGAAATTTGAGCTAAATTATAGTCTACAGTTTTGTGCAGTTTTTTTGTAAAATATTTTTTGGTAATATTAGCTAATTTAAATTACAAAAACTTTTATATTAAAGAAGATCTGATTATATATTGCAGGAACAGAGATGTCTCATGCTACTGGGAAAGAGTAGTTTGTGTAAAATAGTTGATATTTGAAAAATGCTTTTGGTTTTTACACTCTAAGAATAGATTGGTTGGAAATGCAACCATTTGATTGATTGATTAAACCAATTTTGATTGGATTAACCAATATCTTGGTCAGAAACTGACCAAGAAATTGGTTCTGGATCAATCAACCTAAATGGGTAATCAAACAACCAGGAAGATAGTAACTAGTTACATTGATGTGTACATGTACAGCATGCAAATCTTGGTAGTACCATTACTTTTAAGTATTATTAAATCCTAAGATGGATTGACAGGGACAAGTGGTGTCAGATGCAGGAGTTTGTCCTTCAACCAAAAGATTGGTGGTTCAAACCCTGGTCCTGGCTATCAATGTTGTTCCAATAATTGGTCAATATTTTGGTCAAAGTGACCAATTTGTATTGGTTCTCCTTTTTATCGATTAAAATCCCTACTGAATTAGATTGGTTGTTTTAACCAAAAGATTGTTTGGACACATAACTACCAACCAAATTGGTAAATTTCAACCACTTTTTTTGGAGGAAATGACCAATCTGTTTTTAGGGTGTTATAAGTAGTGCAGTTAGAGCAGCTAGCGTTCCCAAATTGTGCTGTGTATCCATATGGGTATAGCCTTGAGAATGTAGATCCTTACCCTAACTGTGTTCCTAAAGGTCAGACTTAGGCTCAAACTCTAATCAGATAAAACAGAGAATCTTTGGAGTTGTGTGTTCAAACTTCCTGTTTCCTGAAGATAGGTTACTTTATACTAGTCTCTGAAATCTCTGAGCTGCATTTGACTTTTATTTAGAAACCCTTACGAAATTAGAAATAGAGAACTGATTCTTCTTCACTCAGTTTCATCATTCACACCAACAAGTAGTGTTGTCAGTGCTACGCGATAAGATACTGTCACTAATTTCAAAGACTTTTCAAACATAGGGCCTATAAAATTTTATACCATGATCTATGTGAATACTTGATTCTGATTGGCTTCCTGGTGTCTGTTAAAATGGACACCTAGAAAAAGATTACCATCAAATTGCCAGATTGTTCTAAATTAATGAATTGGCTCAAATGCCATAACAGCAAGACAGTAGACAAAACATGAATTATTTTTTAATTTCCTTTAAGGTGGTAAATTTGATCTTTTTAGATAGATGTACTTTATTTATCCCAAGCTGGGAAATTTTGAAGATTGTAATGCAGCAGAAGAGAAGAGAGAAGCACATATAAGAAGAAAGAGATAAGACTCAAGAAAGTGATGCCATAGGAATTTAACAATTTAAAGGACAAAGTAAACACAAAGCAATGAAATTTGCAGTTACAATATTAACAGACTTCCTGACTCAAACAGAGAGCTACTGTGCAACTACTCTTAATGTCATTTTGCAATTCTTTTATGTGGTTCTTATGGAAAACTTATGATTTATCAGATAAAAAAATGTATCAATGTGTTAATAATTGATTTGCCATTTATTTACTTATTTCATAAGTGACAATGATATAAGACAGATAATTCCCTTTGTGGAAGCAGCTGTTTTCTGTTTCATGTTGGAGGGTTCACACCTCTGCATTGTGCATTCTTTTCTGTTAATGGACACTATATGAAAGATGAGCCTTTACTTTATTGCCTCAGTCTTCCAACCAATCAATAACTTGATTAATCTTAAAAGGAAAAACACCATGAACATTGTTGAATTAGTAAGCCCGTCTTATTCTTTGTAAAGCTTTAAAAATAAAATAAAACTACAGTTAAAGAATTGTTGCATTCATGTTCACATTTAAATGGGGTCCAATTTTCTTTGTTGCAGGTGATGAGGGCAGTACCTCCGGAAGTGGCAGTGGATGTTCTGATGGCTGCACGACACAGTTTGTTTTTGTAGGAACAGAAGCTCCAGTGATCGGAGCTGACAGAAGCGATGAACGAGCTGCAGCTGCTGCTGCAGGCCAGTCACTCTCCTGTGGACCCTCCACAATGCTGGTGATGGGTGCCCTCACACTCCCACTCTGGGCAGCACAGACCCAATGGAGATAATACAGTGTGGCCTGCTCATTGACTCCTATACTGTTAGCAGTATGTTTCACAGCTACCCTGCTGTTTCCTCACTGGACATGTAGAACCTCCTGGAAACATGTCAAGAATGGCTGACTATATGATGTGGTTAGGTTGGAAGTGAGTGCAGTGCTGAATCTTGCTTGTCCCCCAAAGAATGTTCGGTGCCATCAGTTAAGCAGCTTTTACCATCTCTGAAAATACGAAAATGTGGTTTTCTCGTCATTCTATTGAGAGCTCTGAAAAACATGCTTCTCTTTTAGGAATCAGAACTATGTCCAAGTGGCTCTATCAGTGATTTTCGAGATAAAAGGAAAATCTTTATTTTTTTTTCCCTGTGTGATGAGATTAAAGAAGACAACATTGTTGTTATCCTATTAGTTCTCTTCCCCTCAGACAAAAGCTGAACGTTTTTATGTGTGCATGCATGAGTGTGATGTAAAGAGACCTTGTTGCATTCTGCTACTTTTATTTGTTCTGATTTTATTTTATGTTTCCAAGCTTCATTGTTTAAGTTTTCTTTTTGTGTTTTGTTTTTTTAAAGGGCCATAGAGCCCAGAAACTTCATTCGGTTTTCTCTTAAGTCGTATCATTGTTGCTTGAGGAAGCAGCAGGTCTTACAGCCACTTTGTTGATGCACACTTGATTATCTCTGCAAAAGTGCTAAAATTGCTGCACTAAGGGTACTACTTTGCACAGATTATTATTTTTTGGCTTGTTTATAAAGCTGCAAAAGGCACCCGTTATATAGAGGAAAAAAGATTTCTATTTTCAGATCATTTAAGCTGATTGTATTGTTCTTTAAGTGGTTACAGTATGTAGTTAACAGGATTGTACTGTAATGTGATCTTACTGGTTTACGTTAAAGCTACATCTTTATACAGATATAAAATATATTTTATTCCATTTTAATTTTTATGTTACAAAATCTTTCAGTAACAGTATCAAGCCATTATACTATAAATGCCTGCTAAGAATGTTAAGCAACCTCTTTTTGGGTCATTAACATGAACTTACATATTTCTTTTTATCCTCAGAAGTCTGAAAAGGGAATTAAAGATAGATACGTATATGGCAAAGGAATGTTAAGTTAATTTATTTCTGTGGATTTCGGTAACAGGATTGAGCACAATGCTGCAATTTGCATGTTTTTGTTTGAGCAACAAGAGCAAACCAGCCAACCCTACAACCTTGCATTTTGAGTTCGTGGGTATGACACGTACAATGTCACCTCTAAAAGCAGTGGACTGCCAAGGTTAGGGACATTAAGAACTCCAAAAATTGGACTTACTACTTTTACCCTTCAGTCTGTCCCCTATAGGCTTTGACCTTTATCGGGCTGTAGAGGCTTAGTGTGTAAAGCAAATAACCTCTGTTCCAGAAACACAGCACCTGAGACCCCTGGTCATGCAAAAAAGGTTAGCCTTAGAAAGTGCTGCAGACCCACTGCTTAAATTAACAATGGGAGATCTGTTTTAACATTTTGCACAAAAGATTTTTAAAAAAAATCATGTGTTTGCTCTCATGTGTGCTTTTGCAGGATTCAAAACCAACCAAGTAATGGCCAGTGGAAACTGTTTCCACATTACACAGGATCATTTTCACAGCATGGACCTCTTCAAAGGAATCAGTGTATTGTTTTTTTTCCTGTTTCCGTTAACACATCTACATCACAACCTTTTCATTTTAACATCTGTGCACAACACACCAGCAGATGTGTTTACTTGTCAAGCCAATAGTGGTGTGTATTGTCTTTGAAACACTCCCTACTTTACAGAGATGGCAGCACTAAATTAGCTTCTAGAATAACAGTGACCCAAAGGTTTAAAACTGTTGTTTTAAGGTGACTTTGAATTTAACTAAAACCATCACTTTTGTTTTCAAACAAGTCAAATTCCATAATGCTTTGCACATTTATTTCTATTTATTTCGTTAACACTTAGCCAGGATTTTCTCATGCAGGCAGATTCAGTTTTTCCTGTGAATACGACAACAGAGACTGGAATGTTATCGAGTCCTTTCACTCTGGAATCCATTTTTAAATCGTTCAATCAAAATAGGAAGCATGTGCCATTATGATGTACATAAAGAGTAGATACGCTGCAAAACGTTTCACTTTCAACAAACAATGAAAGTGAAGGACCTGTAAACAGGTCCTAACAGCAGCTTTAAATATCTCAGAGGTTATGTTTAACCAACAACATATAGAGAGGAGCATAGGACTGCCCTTACCTGAAAGCACCACAGGGTGAAAATAAACAAAAAGCATCAAGCACAAATTTTACGCAAGCATCACTGCTGATTTCACACAGAGCACCAGAAGGGAAATCTGTCCTCAGTGTGCTTGTGTGACTCACAGTTAAAGCCCCCGAGCACCACAGGAAGCTCCCACGACACAACTGTTGACCTCTTTGACTTCGCTCCTTGCCGAAATCTATTTAGGAGAAGGTGACTGATCAACACCGACCTGCCCAACAAAACCAGCATGACATGATTAAAGCACTGAGGCATAAACCTTAATTGTAGATTCCAACAAGCGATGGCCTGAGGAAAGATGCTGCAGTAATTAACATAAGTTCCACCCCAATGACAAACTGTCCAAAAGTAAATCTGTGCAGGAAAAGTTGGAAATCCAAGCACTCTTTAATATTCTCCGATTGTTCTAAGGGTTAAAGTTAAGATGCTGTTGCTATGAAAGATAAAGAAGAACAGGGTTTTTTGCAGACATAATTAACAGCCTGCTTTCCACTATGAAGTTTATATTTTAGATGGTGAAGTTTACTCCATTTGTTAATTTGCACTTTTCTTTATTTCATGCTTGCAGCACATTCCAAAAAGTGTGGGTAGTTTAGATAGTTAATGGACTAGTTTTCTGACTTTGATAGAAAAGGATTCACCAAGCTGGCAGAGGCAAAGGAAAGTCTTTCTGCAAACATGTTTAAAATTGGAATAAACAAGCTTATCAGTTTTAAAAGAATGAAAACAAAGCTGCAAATGATACTGGATGCAAAAGTAACCCTTTAAAGAAAGGTGGGTAGCTGCACTTCCATTATTTCAAATTTCTTTGGCTATAACAAGTAGAACATTTTCCTTTTAGATAGAAAATTACATCCTGCAGACATGGACAGGAAAAGACAGTGTGATATTGGTATAGTATGTAATCCTAATGCATCAGCGATTGTAAGGAGAATTTATTGATTGAAACAGGAAAGTAATACCTAATATGTTTTTTCTAGGAATAATATGTGTTAAAAAGCTTAAAATGCAGGATAGATTTCTCTGTATTTACAAATAAAAGAAAGACAACTGTCCTACCATTTAACAAAGAGAAATACATAGGTAAAATAAAAGAATAATGTGACTCAAATATTAACTCTCATATTTAGATCAGTATATTTAACAGATTTAAAGGTTTGTGACTGAACTTGAATCCTCAAATAAAATGGTTGAAGCCTTAATGAATTAATGCTGTCGGTTAGGGAGGTAGGTTTGTATACTCCAGGAAGCCAACAGCTTTTCACTTATGGGGTATCCTGACATTTTTTAAGAAGAACAAAATATGACTGAGAAAAAGGAGAGAGTAGAAGGAAAAACATGGTATATGTTTTTATTTCATATAAAATGTCATGTGAGGTATAAAATTAGCAAAATTCTGTGTTAAAAAAACATGTTATTAGGAACTAAAATTGTAAAATCAGAGTAAACCAATGGTTTAGGAGGTGGGATCTTTTCTTTTGTTTTATTTACTCACTCCAGCAAGCCATTCCATGGGATGCAGACTAAAAGGACATTCGTAGTTTTGCTCACATTATGATTTCTAAGTCAGGTTATGATTGAGACTTCATATACTTTGTTTCCTTATTTTATTTCTAGTAAAGAGTGTATCTATGATGCTCAAGGTTATGTTTTTAAATTCTAATATTTAAACATGGCAGTGTTGCCATTTAATTTTTTTTTTTTTACTCATTTCTTTTACATTTTCCAAAAATAATGAGTTTTTTTAGGTTGTGTTTATGTGGGTTGTTAAGATAAGTAAAAGAGTGGTAGTCTCAAATGCTTTCCACCCAACAAATTAGCTTAATTTCAGAATCTAGAAGGATGACATGTATGGGGGAGATGACATGCATCCCCATCTGATGCATCAATGTTACTGGAGCATGAGAAGGAGAAGGCCACCTGCAGCTCCTTGTTCTTGTTTCTCTTGTAGAGCCTATACTGGGTCAGAGAATCCAGTTTGACTGACTGAACATTTCAAGTAAATTTCAGAGAAGAGTGCCAGGGTGACTTAGCAAGCCCCTTTCAATGTCAGAGCCTGGATGCTAAACACGTAAACACAGCTGACTCATCTCTGAAAGTTGAAATAGTCTCTATGCAGAAGTTCAGGAAGAAATTACACTCTGCTTCGATGGGAAAAAAGGTTTGACCGCCCCGCTGTATTTGGTACAGGTCAAAGTAAAAAATCTGGAACTTTTAATGAGAACAGAAACAGCTGATGGTGTTTTATTTGGTCAGAGTGATGCGAAACTTTCAAAGGAAAGAGCTGAATGTGGAGTCTGCTGTGATGTGCAGTACTGACCTGGTTATAAGGAGGAATTTTTGTGAAAGATCTAATAAAAGGCCAAAATTGTTTTACTGAGCTGGGTGGCTGATTATCTGCAAACGTAGAATATAGTTTCATTAATACATAACCCATTTCTATAAAATGTGATTTATACAAGAAAATATTTTATCCTCCATCAGTTTGTTTTTCTAAGTTTAGTATTTTTCTTAAGGTGATTCATGTTGGCAGAAACAGCACTAGGTTCAGATGAAACCATTACCCTGATCACTTTATACTTGGCAAATCAAACAAGCATTGATATGAACAATTTATTGGTAACAGTGAAAAACTAATTCAGTTGAAATTTTTGAAAAAAAATATATATATAGTTATATAGATAGATAGCTTAGGCACACAGCTTAGGCATAGTGACACAGGACAAACTGAAGTCTAGAAATGAGGCACTGTTTGATCCTTATCTGTGAGTCTTAATAAGTATGTTTTCTTGCAGTTTAGAAACACAATAAGCATCTGCAGCCACACAAAGGTTGAAGGTACCCATTAGAGCCTCTGTTGGAGCTGTGATTGCATCAGAGCTGAGGATGAGTGAGGATAAATGCAGGGCTTTGCTGATGTTGCTGAAAACACAGCAGGGAAAGTGAATTGAGAATCGTAGCCTGGTCCAGTTTTTCCAAAGAGCTTGTATCTAAGAAAGCTGGTGTTTTCCCACAATGATAAAATGTGCTGATGGCATTCTCTGCTACCTTTTTTATTCCAAGCATTCTTGACATGTTGACATTATTCTCGCCACAACTACAAATTTAATTTATCCATGAACCATAAATAAATCATTATAAGCCTTCTGAATTATTTCAGCATTGAAAAAGGAAGACTCTTTTCATCAGTGTCTGATTTATTTTTACTCAATGTTTTGAACACAGTTTGTTATGCAATGTGTTTTCATTTCAGCAAAAATCATTAGCTGCACTATTGCTAAACAAATGCTATGAGTGTGGTACTTTTGTGACTAGGGAGCACATTACAATTTTTGGAACTGTTCAGTGCACGCTGTTTAAAGTGTTTGGGGGAACTGAAGTCGATGGTTATACTAGCAGACATGCCTTACCATTTTTTAAAAGATTAAAATGGATTGCTTATTCGGCTTTTGTTACACATTCTTGTATACAGAAAATATTACAATGGTAATAATAAACATTTTATTAAAAAATAATAATAATCCTGACTTTTTACTGCATTGTACATCAAAAATGAATACCTTCTCTCTGAAAGTTGTTATACTCTTTTAAGTTCTTTGTCTAATTCATGTGTCTAACATTGTCATATTGTAAAGTTGAGCAAGACCAAAACAGACAAGACTTGACAGCTGCATGTTGGAAGGATATACAGTATTTCCATGAAGGGACAAACCCTCTTAAACACCATAGAAAACACAAGGAACTGGGGTGACAGGAAAGTGGTATGCTTTGCAACATCAAATGTTAGGTTAAATGTAAAAAACTTACCTTAATTCCCAGGAATGTATGTAAAGTAAGCTATTGTTGTTCTAAAATGTTTACTCTACCATTGCACACAACTAAACAAGGAATTTTCACTTAATATTCTATAAGTGCTTTTCTCAAGGCAACCTTAAAATATCATTTGAAAGATTTAGAAGTTGGCCTATGACCTCAAAATGTGAAAAACATATAACATTGCTGGTTTGTGATGATCAAGTTATTTTTAGGTAGAATATATCCATTAAGGTTTTCTATTATGGAGATTAAAAAAATTATTTATTAAAGTTCCTGATTAGACTAGACTTTAAAGAAGCATAATGCAAGTTCCAGAGATTTTGCAGAGGTCTGCCTTCTCTAGAGGCAAGTTGAAAACATTCCAAATTTGAGTTTGAGTTGCACTTCTGCCTTGTCTTGTGCCACTCATCTTGGGAAACACTCACACGTGTTCTCTCAGTGAGACGTCAAAGGCAGCAGAGACTCAAGAATAGCCAGATGAACGTAAACATGCAGGAATTCTGAACGTGGAGCTATTTAGTGTAACGATGTTTCCGGTTTTAAAGGTTGATGTGAGAAAAACGTGTTCATAAAATATCTATTTTGACTGATTGTATACATAAAACAGTGTTTATAGCACTTGGTATTCCAAGACGGTCTGCCATCCAAGCACTAATCAAGCCTGACCTTGCTTAGCTTCTGTCATCAGATAAGAACAGGCTTGCAAAGAGCAGTGTGAACATCAGCCCAACCATTTCAAAGAGGACTTAACAAAATTTCAAGATTTGGTTAATTTAAAAGAAGACTAGGGCATAAACTCAATTAAAAGACTGTTACCTGCCCACCAATTGCCTCCCTGTACGCCCTAGGTTAATCACTGTTGAAGATTCTGCATTTGAAGCTCCAAATCCAGGGATGTCCTCGTTTCATCAACTTCATTCGACTGGCATCCCTATAACTGCATTCATTCTTCAGCTTGTATTTTACCACCAGTGTCAGAGTCCGGGGGAAAAGACGTCTCTACCTACTCACGCAAATAGACTCAGCCTCAGTGTCTTCAGCTGATCTGAGAGAAAAATAACTTATCTTTCTATATGTCAGTACAACTTTCTAATTGCTTTTGTCTCTGTCTGTCTCCAGATTAAAATACCTTTCAATTATTATTATTATTATTATTATTATTATTATTATTATTATTATTATTATTATTATTATTATTATTATTATTATTATATGTTATACTATTGTCATCAATAATATTGTCATTATTTTTGCAAAGTTATTCAAAAGTACAGTTATTTCTCATCTTACACTTAGATGCATGCTCTGCATAATTTATTATTTCTATTGGTGTAATTGACCCAAAGTGGGAAACCATCAGAGATTTAGAGGTGTGTGCCTTAAGAGACCAGAACAGGTTGACCATTTCAGATTAACCTTTGTAGAAAGAACTGCTGCTTGTGCTGAATCCAACTATCTCTAAGTTTTAAAAAGATACGGATAGGAAAGGTCTGAAAGGCGTACGAGCACTATCAGGGAAAGTTACTTTGGAAGGTATATTTTTTAGCCTGGTTAACCATCTTAATGTAACCTCTTTTTTAACTTACAGTTTTGAAGTAGGTATTTGAACTTAATATTAGGTTGTTAATATCCTTTACGAAGGCCCCTGAGTGTCATCTTAGACCTATAATTTCCTCTAGTATTTCATACTTCATTATGGAATTTACAATATTTTTTCCTGTCTGTCACTATATTCAACTTTTTGTCAAATGATCATTATTAGTCTGATTAACAAAAATATAAGCCTTAATTGAATTAATTGTAAATTTAGTGATTCTCCTCATATTTTTTAAAGAAATAAAAAGAAATAACAAAAACATAATATTATCCTTTATTTAAAAAATCTTTAGATACAAAATAATATAATTTGATGTAGTTTTAATTAGCTTGAAGTACTCAAATGTAAATTTCTTGCATTACTCAAGAACAAAATTAAAATTAAAAATATCTGACAAGTGACTTTTTTTCTGATTTCCTAATCTTAGAATAAAATAGTCAGTTAGAATTAAAGTTAATTAAAATTAAGGTTTTATGTTGTCAAATTGCATACTTTTAAATCACATTCATGTATGTCACGCTGAGGTGAAAGGAGCAGGATTTCTTGCTGTCCTTTCAGGTTGTGTTAAATGACAGCAAAATGCCAACTTAAAGATTTGTAGTTCTAAAAAGTGTCATGACTTCACCTGACATAACTACACTTATTTCAAGACCAGACTGCAAGGTGTCATCCTTCCACAACGGCATGAAGTGTCACTTGAAAAATGAACAACCTGCTATAATGACAAGTGACATGGCATGGCATGTTCTTCATATGTATTTCATGAGCAAAGACTGACCTGTTTTTCATGGTCCCTGGCATTGAAAAATCTTTCTATGGCTGATTTATGTTGCACCCACTTACACTGACAAGTGGGATGTATTTAGTTTACTTGAGTTTAAACATGATTTGAATCAGAACGTATATATAAAAAAACATTGGATAATGTTTCTAATGGAAAGATTAGACAAATGGTGTCCTGCATGGCCTCCCACCAGCGCCTTTGTATGTTAATAGAGAACTAATTACATAAATCTTTCAGCAACCCACTTTCCGTTAAAAAGACACCACATCAAGGTTGTATAGAGTCCAATAAAAGTACTGCTTAGAAAATGTATAAAAACCCAAGAGCCACTATTCAAGTTCTTTAAAATTTAGCTAATTCAATGATAAATAAACAAATGTTTTTCTATTAGGCTTTCTTTTAGAAAACAAGGCCAACTTATCCTATTTTAAAAGAGTAGCTTCTATACAAAGCATACTAATGGAAAGGGAAAAAACAAAAGTAAGCTACAATTCACAGCAATGCCTTTTCAGAAACCCAAACACCGCTTTATAATGTTGAATATAGAGCTTGTATCACCAGTAATAATCAAAAACATACAGTGACTGAAGTGGGTAAAAAAAAAGGCTTTGAGCTGTTATTGCAGAAAATAAAATTAGGTTTCATGAGATTATCCCCCAAATATCTGTTCAGTCGGGCTTTTGTTTGTTTGTTTGATGTCAAGAGTATTAAGAAGACATCTGACACAGTAAAATACATCTTTTTCAATGCGGCAATAATACTATTATTATATTGAAATATATATGCAGTTTATTGATACTGGGACACTTTAACAAATAAGATTGTAGGATATATTCATATTGTAGGATATATTCATATTTCTACTATGTTTTCTTAAATGTATAACACTTATTCTGTTGTAGCAATGCCATTTTTTCTATTTAGAAATAGACTGCCCACAGCTATGAGGCAGATATCTAATATTTGAACAATTTGCATTCAAATGAACACAACTACTAAAAGTTGAAATCAAGATTGCAGATGTATTCTTTTTCTCACATAACACAACAATATATATATTTGAATGTGATAAATCTGGTAAGAAAAGATGAATCTGATATATCCGAAATTTCTAACTAGTGTTATATTTACAAATACTTTGTTTAAAGTCTTCTGATTTATTTTTTTTAATTAAAAATCCATGTGGCTCATGAAATTTTAGGGTTCTACTTATGCTTTTGAAACCAAAAGGTCCTTGAGCTGGCAATCTGTTTCTACATGGTTGTAGTAATGGATTTCCAGCACAAGGTAGTATTAAGTTAACTGATCTTGAACAGCAGTAGTCCTAAGACTGTCCAAATACAAAGTTTATGGCTACAAAGCTGTAATCTGACTCTTCAAATACGTACTAATACGTGTAAAATGATGCTATTTAACAATCTTTTGGTTTTATGGGTTAACTCCTACTCTTTACTTGTACTTGTACTCGTACTCATTGTCTTCTGCTTATCCACTTCTTAGCGACCCGACCCCGGTAAATGTCGTAAACTGGATAAATAGTTGTTTTCACATGCAAAGAATATTTCAGTTTCTGGACTCTAAGAACACTGGTTTAAACCACTGATCTCTCTGAACCATCATTATTTGGAAAGGTAAACAAAGGATTTGTTTTACCCAACAACTCTCCAAGAGATGAGGCAAAAACCGCTGACCTCTTTGAGCTCTGAGTGCTGTGTCTGTGGAAAAAGAGAAGAGAGCATAGGGAAGTAAAAACAGATTGAACAGCGGACACAAACATTCCTGCTCACCATTATTGGCACCCCTTCATTTTTTGCATAGCTGAGTAAATATCTTCAGAAATAAATGGAAATGTTCAAAACTTAAATCAGCAGTATCTTTCAATTTGAGGTCCAAAGTAATTTA